>CAKAOH010020312.1:0-29553 GCA_916701665.1 Sebastiscus tertius | reverse complement strand
TGACACACTGACAGCTGTTGTTGTCTGTTATGATTTGAGCATATTGTTTTATGCTAAATGCAGTACCTGTGAGGGTTTCTGAACAATATTTGTCATTGTTTTGTGTTGTCAGTTTATTTCCAATACATTTTGAACAAATAAAAAAAATGTGTTATTAATTTGCAATTAAATATTTTAATCGATTGACAGCCCTCGTTTTTTTTTGTGTGGTTCTCACAAGTCTCCCATCCTTATGGAAGTGCAATAGTAAATCAGTGGAGTAGCCCTTTTAGGTACAGTCCTTGTTAGAGCTGAAAGAGGAGAAAGACAACATAGATATTTGCAATTTTGAAGAGAGTTTTTGCACGTGCAAACAAAGCAGCAGCCTGTGTCAGAAATGAAAATGAATGTATTCCCTGAGGGGCATTAGGAGCTACTATCAGTGTGTGTTTTGAGATCGGCGTTAGTGCATGAGAGAGAGAGAAAGACAGCAAGAGAGGACTAACCGAGAGATAATGAGTTTGATTTGTGAATCCTTCAGTCCCATCAGCCCCCTCCGCCCAAGACGTCCGCCCCTCAGACTCCTCAGGAAACAGCAAACAAAAGCAAAGCCACTTCAAACATCAGACGCGTCACTGATGATGAAGAGATGCAGCAGGTCTCTCCATCCTGTCGTCTACTGTTAGTCAGACCATTCATCAAAACGTCAGCGGCAGGCGGGGGAAACGTAACACAGAAGCCCTCTCGGATATGGTGTGCTGTTTCTGGATGTACAGTATGTCAGTGTGTGTACAAAGTGCTACAGCAGCCCATCATCCTGTAATTACCAGCTGTGTGATTTGTACCCGTCGAAGGGCAAGTGAGCGTTAACCTATTCAATAACTCATTGACTGCATTCGGTGGGCAGAATTAGATTTATATCCCATTAAAGACATGAAGAAGAGTGACCACTTCTCCTCGTCCCTATTCATCTCTCTCAGTTCTGCTTCACATTACAAATATCAATCAATCTCAAAAGGCCTCGGGGATTATTCATAAGAAGCCTGGCTCTGTCCAAAGGTAACAAAATCTCCCTATAGAAGAACCTCTAAAGTTCAATAATTAACACATTAAGTCTTGTTTGTTAAATCCATACAAAGACTGACTGAGCTGCAGAGCTCCTGTTTAGCGTATAGAGAGTGGTGTCGATATCTTCTCACCTTAACTCTCTGCGCATACATAGAATAAGCGTTGTACTGTATATACAATCAAAATACATGAACTGAATAATAAAGAATGTCCTGAATTAGATATTAAAGAGGACCTATTATGCTTTGTGCTTTTTCCCTTTCCTTTAGTGTGTTATATAGTTTTTTTTGTGCTTGTAAAAGATCTGCAAAGTTACAAAGCCCAAAGAGTTACTCTCCCCCACAGAAACACTGCTGAACTACCTGAAACGCCTTGCTTGAAGTCCCGCCTTTTCTTCCGTAACATGGTGATGTCACCAAGTAACACATTTGCATTAGGGCTGTCAATCTATTGAAATATTTAATCGCGATTAATCGCATGGTTGTCCATAGTTAATCGTGATTAATCAGACATTAATCTCACATTGTTTTTATCTGTTCAAAATGTACCTTAAAGGGAGATTTGTCAAGCATTCAATACTCTTATCAACATGGGAGTGGGCAAATATGCTGCTTTATGCAAATGTATGTATATATTTATTATTGGAAATCAATTAACAACACAAAACTGACAAATATTATGACAGGTACTGCATTTAGCATAAAAATATGCTCAAATCATAACATGGCAAACAGCTGTCAGTGTGTCAGTGTGCTGACTTGACTATGACTTGCCCCAAACTACATGTGATTATCATAAAGTGGGCATGTCTGTAAAGGGGAGACTCGTGGGTACCTATAGAACCCATTTTCATTCACGTATCTTGAGGTCAAAGGTCAAGGGACCCCTTTGAAAATGGCCATGACAGTTTTACTCGCCAAAATGTAGCGTAATTTTGGAGCGTTATTTCGCCTCCTTCTCGACAAGCTAGTATGACACGGTCGGTACCAATGGATTCCTCAGGTTTTTTGTTTCATATGAGCTCTAGCTTTAAAACTGAGCCCGCTACAACCTAAAACTCACAAGTTGCGTTCATGCGTTAAAGAAATTAGTGGCGTTAAAACGAATTTGCGTTAACACATTAGAGAGTGAAAACGAAGAGGGTGAAAAGAGGTGCTGCAGCACAGACGGTATGAGAAAAATAAAATGTTTTTTGAACATTAAAGCATGTAAACATAGTAGAAACCCCAAATACAAGTGTACAACTGAAAATTAGCATGATATGACCTCTTTAAGATAAAAAGCAAATGTTTGAACTTGGTTGGACACTCTCTTCAAACGCCTTAGTTGGCTACAAATTCTAATTTACATTCATCATTTTAAAATCAACTGATTTCATCGATTGATTGATTATTTTCTGGCCTCTCTTTTAGAAAATCTGCATTTTCAGGCAGCAGTTCAGACCTCTGACAGTTCTCAGTGTTAATGAAGTTTAATTAGCCCCTCAGGCATTAATTATTATTAAAATAAATGAAAACATAAAGTAGACTTGATTAGATTTACATGAAATTATGATCCATCTCTAGCTCTTTTGTCAAGTTTTTTGTGTCACAAAATATGGAGACATAATATAATATACACCTGTACTGGGAGTCACTGATGTCCGTTATTAGTCCATTATGGCTGACACAGTTTACACTTCAAATGAGTTTTACGAGAAACAAAAACATACAGGAGATGAGATTGATTATAAACAAGAGTGAAAGAAAAATCCATTTCACACTCATTTGAAGCGAACTGATGTGTTCTCCTCTGCTGCGGCCACTTTGATCGTCTGACCCGCGGTGCACACGCTCATTTGAGACTGTAGCCATTAGGTGTGTGTGTGTGTGTGTAGCAGACCGGAGCAACACGTACAGTAATTAGAGAGCCTCATTCGGCAGCAGCTGAGGCCACCGAAGTTCACATGCGCACACACACACAATCTCACACTTAATTATTTAATCATTACTGTTAAATCTTGCAGCCTGTGACCCTGGCTTCTGTTTCCATTTAATCATACTATTTTTCATTCTAATTCAAAACGTCACAAAATCTTTCAAAATATTGAAACAGGTCATTGGGCACAATTTAATGAGGGTTCCTGTTGTCAGTGGAAAGACTTTCATTCTGTTCAGCTATGAACTTATTGTTTTAATGAGAGAAAGATTTGGGTATGTGCTAAGAGTTTTCATTTATTGATTTTTTTCTATATATATATATATATAATGTACTCTGGCATCATCGCTGTTTGTACATGCAATATGTTGCATTTTGTCTGGCATTACAAAGCTCCGTCTAACATTTGAAATACTGCAGCAATGTTCACTTGGGTTTGGGGGGGACTAAATCAAGTGTAGAATATGGAGCCTCCAACAAAGTTGTTTGGTGTTTAAATAGTTTGAAATCTCAGTAGCCATCAGGTAAGCTCATACAGATTTCTTCTCATTGGCACAGTTATGGTTGGTTGACCTCTTGTTGGTTTATGGCCAAAGTGCAAGGAAACCTAATGTTTTTGTAAAGATTATTATTTTTCTGCTGCAGCATCACATTTTTGAGGGGCTTAGGATGCACGAAAACTCACAAAAACTGGCTTCAGAACTGGCGAACATTGCTTAGTTGTGCAGTGATTGGGCTCAGGTGTGGTCAGCGGGCTCCATAGCGCCCCAAAATGCAAGCCAGAGTTGCAAAAAGTTCCTCTGATGTTCATGAAATTTGGTGAGTTCATTGTTCTCATCTATAAGAACATATCAAAATTTGATAAATCTGACAGGAAGTCAGACATTTTGGATTTTGTGCATTCATTTTCATTTTACAAACCCATGTTGGAGGACTTTATGGGATGCCCAAAAATTCATGAAACTTTGCACCCATGTTCAAACAAGCAATTATTTTTAAAACGTTTTTTAGATACTCATGCATGCAATACTGAAAAAAGAAACGTTATGAGAGGTGTGTGTTGAATGTCAAAAAGATTAGAAGACTTGGGCTGAGTGTCCATGTAGTGTTATTTTTCTGGTAGAACAGCGCTGGCAGGGCGTTGGGGAGCTCTTCATCCCACACCAGCGCCTTCCTGAGAAGTTCAGAGATTTTCAACTAGAAGCGCTCGAAGTGGCCACACAAAAAAATCAAGTCAAGTCTACTTTTATTGTCACGCATTCTACACAGTGAAATTTGGTCTCTGCGTTTAACCCATCCTAGTACTAAGGAGCAAAGGGCAGCTATTATACAGCACCCAGGGAGCAGTTTGGGGGTGTGGTGCCATACTCAAGGATATCTTTGCAGTGCCCAGGAGATGAACTGACACCTCTTCAGCTACCAGTCCACATGGAGTGAGCTACTGCCACACAAAAAGTCAGAACACTGAAAAAAAACGATGGGTGCAGGGATTTACGCTCTCCTCATTGGAAACAATTGACAAAAGACGCTGACGCTCAGAAACAAGACTCGGTCAAAACAATTATATGGCTGGACCGTGTGTGGTCAGTCTATGAATTTGTGGCTAAACTGTTATACAAATAGTCAATGGTCATGTCTATAATGTTAAATCCAGCGCTACATATCTACCAGGTCCAGCGAGGACACTAGGGAATACACTGATCCACTCAACTGGTCGGCTAAGTGGTGACATACCCTATCATGAAATGCATCTGATTGGTCCCTGGTGTTTTGCTTGCCATTTCAAAAAGGAAATTGCTGCTCATAAACTTTCTGTTATTCTGTCTAAACAATCCACCAAAATCTACTTCTGAAAACTTTTTAAGCGAGAAATAGGCTATGTCACTGCTGAATCTCGTGTAACTTCATCACTCAGTGACTTTTACATTTGTAGGGCTGGCCCTCTGTGGTCCAGCCAAAAAAAGGCTGCACTTAGACAGAGCAGTGCTTTGGACAAATTGTTAATGTAACCATGGAAACATACTCAACATGCTTAGCAGGTTTAATCTTCACAATGTTCACCATTGTAGTTTATCTAACATTTGCTAATCCAAACCGTTTTCAAATAAACGTTTTCAAAACTAAATTTCAACCTTTCAAATCTTCATGAATGGGGAGACTGGTTTCACCTCGCAGACTGCATTGGTCCTCTCACATCATACATACTTCACTGTCTGCTGAGCTTTGGGCCGAACCACTGTAACACTATGAGGAATTGTTTTGTGTTTCTATATACTCATAGAGTCCTCCTTACATAATGGATTCAGCTGAGCCATTTATTCACACCACTGAATTTGGCTTCCTGCTATACTGGCAGCCATTGCTGCAATTTCTCATTTCATACCGCAGAAGATAAAACAAGCCTCTGTTTCTCTCTCTCTCTCTCTCTTTCTCTCTCTCTCTGTCTCTGTGTGTTTGCAGATAGCTTGTCACCTCCCGTCAATGTGACCATCAAAGCGGTGAAAGCAAACTCTGCTGTGGTGACATGGGACATCCCCGAGGGAGACCCCGTTATTGGCTTTGCCATCACACAGCAGGTGAGCAGCGCACATACAGTACAGACACAACTCACACTGGATACATGTAAATGGACCAACAACAGGGAGGATAAAAAAACACACTAACTGAATTAATCACTGGTTGCTTGCTGCCATGTGCACTTCTCTTTACCACGTCGTTCCCTTGCTCGGAGTCGGTGTGCATTATGGGAATTATCACAGGATGCTGGATCCTGTCGGACTGCCTGTCGGCTCTCAGACAACAGCAGGCACTGACAGCTCTGTGACGTGGGTAAAAGTGATAGTATTTGCTGCGGTCGTGCTCACATTAACATACAAACTCACACACACACAGGCATTAATCGCATTACTTTACAAGCGTGACTCTATGGACACAAACACACACTCATGCACAGTTGTTGGGAGTGATGTGATTGAGGAGGACAGCTGCAGGGTTAGTTGTGGGTCACAGAGGTACAGATGTGTGTGTGAGGAGGAAGTAGAGATGCTGTAGATGTCAACTGGGATGTTCTGCTGCAACACTTAACATGCTTTTTGTCACGCTTATTCGCTTTCTTGGATCGATGCTGCTCTTGCATATGTCCGTTGAAAACATGAAGCTGCAGCCAGGTTAGCTTAACCTAGCATAAAGACCGAAAGTAGGGGGAAACAGCTAGGTGCTTTCAGTCTTTATGCTAAGCTAAGCGTAACAACTCCTGGCTCCAGCTTCAGATTTAACATACAGACATGAGAGTGTTATCAGTCTTCCCATTTGTCTCTCAGCAAGAAAACAAAAAAAGAACAAAGCATATTTCCTAAAATGTTGAACTAGTGCTTTAACAATGAGGTGTTCGGCCTCGTCCTGCCCTACTACATTGTGATTGGCTGTTTTCCATGGTCATCTGACTAGTACAAAAGAAAATCGCAATTGTTAGTTGTTATGGTGACAATAGAACATACGTCAGTGGGGCCGTAAAGTGTTTTTTTAAAGTTTCATTTATTTATTTATTTATTTATTTTATTTTATTTTTATTTTTATTTTTATTTTGTAAATTTATTTTTCTCTCCATTTTGTTTTATCCATATTTCATTTTATTTTATTTTGTTATGAGGAAAAGAAAAAAAAAAGAAAAAATATGTATATATATATATAAAAAAAACAAGAAAAGAAAAGAATAAAAACAAAAACTCCTCAACTGGCCGGGCATAAGCCATGCTGCCTCAACACCAACTGGGCTCTTCCTCCATCTCCTCTCTCCTCCCTCCAATGATTGCCTATGGATAGAAAAGGGCAGAAGCCCTGAGCTATCAAACCAGGCTCACGAATTTACGGATTACGGATTTACGGGCGTAAAGTGTTGTCGCAGAAAGAGAACGGACGCAGCTCTGGAGCGGCGGGGAGTGGGGCGGAGGGACTGTACCCAGCACCGCCGCTGGCCTCCAGCCCACTGTTCGGCTCATTGTCTGTAACCAGTGTAGCCTTAAAGCATGGCGGAATTAGCAAGATATCTAACTAGCCAGCTGCCCACTAGCTAGCTAGCTATTTCCACCATGCTTTAATGCTACACTGGTTACAGAAAACGAGCCATACAAAGTTGTCACTCATCTGGTGATAGCAATGTGCTTTCCTACGGTGTGACAAGAGTGTGCGGATGAAACATTATATTGTTAAATTGTACTCATTAACTCTGGCTCTCTATGCTTCGTAACGTTACTACTCCACTGCTCCTTTTAGTCGTTACTGCAAAACCTCAGTGAGTCCGCAGCTTGCCATAAGTCGGCGTATTTTATTCAGAAGTTAGCCTGCTACAACAGTCTCAATGGCAATGGCACACATAAAAATGGCCACCACTTTGACCATCCTGCTATGTTGATTTGAATGGGAATGTCCATTCTACTCCTATCATATTTCTATGAGGACTTCTCTCTGAGTTTATGGTCCCGCACCAAACATTTCTAAACATCATTTTTCCCACAATGTCACACCAGAAGGCCTTTTGAGAAAGCCTCCAGTTGGCTAAATTGTCAGTCCTGTGTGAATCTAAAGCCTAACCATAACTGTCTACATGCTGGTTGGTGCCCTTTTTATGTTTTCTCTCCACTGCTCCTTAGTGAGTCAATGTGGCCGACACCACTGTTGTAAGAGCATGATGACATAACACAAAACATCTGTCCTCCTGCTGTAAACAATGTTTCACCATCCTCTCCCGTGTCGTACTCCAACAGAAGAAAGACGTGCGCATGCTGCGGTTCATCCAGGAAGTCAACACCACCACGCGCTCCTGTGCATTATGGGACTTGGAGGAAGAGACAGACTACATTGTGCATGTCCAGTCCATCAGCATGTCTGGGATGAGCCCTCTGAGCGAGCCGCTGCGCTTCCGAACGCCGAAGGAGGCCGAGACTCAGGCCTCTAAGAGTAAAGGTAAAACACACACACACACACACACACACACACACACACACACCAACGCTGGCTCAGTCATCCAACATATCCACACTTAAAGAAAAAAAACTGCACACTTCCTCACTCTGTTTCTGTCCTTTTCAAGACAGCGAGTGCAAAGGGGACTTGGCCTTTTGACAATATCTTGACTGATTTTGTCTAAAGACCAATAAAAATCAATAGACACGCAAAGCGTGAAATGAAATTTCACAACAGAGTGCTCCTGAAGCTCGCCCCCGTTGACCACAATTGGGGAATAAAACTGCAGAGGGGGGTCCATACTTCACTGTGTATTGACGTGCCTCACCCTGCATGCACCCAGCACAACTGCACAGTAAACCAAAATGAGGAGAGGCATTCATCAGACAGAGAGGAGGCAGTCAGAGCTGTGAGAGGCGGCGAATCGATGTGCTTTTGGCTGAATCCCTGCTCCATCTATTCTTCCTCTCATTTACACTCACCTCTCATGTGAGCTATACTTCGATACCTCCCAGGGTGTGCAGCCAGAAAGAACTTCTGTTGTGAGCAGAGACATGTAGAATATAAATACAATCATTGCCGAGCACAGAAGACATGCTCCTCTCACCACCGAGGCCTTATTAGCACAGGTAGTGCTGTCTGTGTGTTGTTTCGGCAAGAGAAAGAAGTTACAGGAATCAATAACTGCACAGCATCCAGATAAACAAAAAAGTTGTTTTTTTCTTTCATATTTCATCCTCTAGTGTACATGCACATGCTCGGTACCTTGATGTTGCAGAAATGATTCGCTCTCCTGCTGTTTTTCAGCAGCAGTGAAGACAGAACAGTGGCTCAGTGCACAGACATAAACAGCACAGTGTCTCGTAACGACAAACACACACTCAGGCGAACAAAGAGACACAGATATAGATATATTGAGAGTGGTGATTCATTTTTTATGAGGGATAGTAGCAACAGGAAAATGATACACTCCTTAAAGGACCAGTGTGCAACATTTAGGGGATCTTTTGGAAGAATTGGAATATAGTATTAATAAGTGTATTTTCTATAGTGTATATTCACCTGAAAATAGGAATCATTGTGTTTTCGTTAGCTTAGAATGAGCTGTTTATATCAACATAGGGAGTGGTTCCCCTCTCCGCGAAGTCCGCCATGTTGCACCACAATGTTTCTACAGTAGCCCAGAACGGACAAACCAAACTCTGTTAACTTTTCCTGCTTGGGTCGGATTCCCGTTGTTGACGCTCTCTCTCTTGCTTCACCACAAAAATAGTGACGTTTATAAAGTAATTTGAGATAAACTGGAAGAGAGGGGATTCATGCGCACAGTAGATCAGTGCTGAGTCAAAGTGAAAACATTTCAATAGCAATATATCAAAGTCCGTGATTCCTTGCATAGAAATGGTAGCTCTCCAGACGAAAAAGATCAATTCGCTCCTTTGTACATACCCCTCAGCAAATAATTGTTTTAGTTTGGTCCACTTAAATTGTGCACTGTGAAACCAAACCAAACTAAATAGATAGCGAACCAAAGGTATCAATTTCACTCTGATTCGGACTAGCCAAACGGACTATGGCTTGTGAAAGCATCCTTAGATAGACTGCTTCCGGTCTTTATGCTAAGCTGAGTTAGCCGGCTGCTGGCAGTAGCTTCATATTTAACACAGTCTCACGGCAGTTTGTGAAACGGTCACAAAACTTTATCTATTTGATTCGTGTACATAGACGTGAATTTTCTTTTTTTTTCATGACGCTCAGCACGACTTTCAACAACGTATTTTTCATGCGTTTTTCTACAAATGTCCAGCAACACGTGGCGCACTTGTCAATTTCCGCTCTAGTCTTTTCAAAAATAAAACTAGTTAGTTAGGTTTAGGAAAAGATCGACTTGGTTAGGTTTAGGCCACAAAACTACTTAGTTAGGTTTAGGAAAAGATCGCGGTTTGGGAAGTGGTGTAACTTAAGCACGGAAGTTATGTGACAAATAAATCAACGGTGACTTCTCTTTTCACACAGGACATGAACACCGGTCTCCTGGGTGAAAGTCCTGTGTTTTTTTGACATGCCCATCCACCTCGACCTCCTCCGTTCGTCGCTCTTTATACTTCCCGGGTTCATAATTTCGTTGATTTCATATGAATTGATTTTGTGCTGACCGTCACAAAAAAAAAATTTGAAATTTGTGTCTATATACACGAATCAACACATTCAATTTCGTGACTATTTCACGAACTGCTGTGTGACTGGGCTGTCATATTTCCCCTACAAATGTGAGAGTAGTGTCAATCAAAATAAGCATATTTCCCAAAATGTTGAATTATTCCTTTACAATGAGCAGTTCATCGCTGCGTCCCAGAGTTTTTTTTAGATGAGGTTGTTGAGGCTGTTAGAGGAAACAGCACTCTGCCTCAGTTCACTCATCCATTTCCCAAAAAATGTAAGATTTCCACATATTGGCAGGCTCTGCGCGCACACACACACACATACACACAGCGAGTGAGAGTCCCTCTCCGCCGCAAAGCAAAAGAGATTTCCCCGCTCCTCCACACATCTCCCACCATGCACACGTTTCACAAAGCACGTCTCTGCAGAGAGCAGCTCTGTGATTCATCATCCTTCACTCGTACAACAACAACAACTTCACAGTTTAGCTCCACACATCCCTCTCTGTCTCATTTGCACCGCCCGCTCAAGGATGTCTGTTTAATTAGCTTAGCGACGTTGGAACAATGAAACCTTTTGATGGCAGATGAGCAGATGTTCTTCAAGTCGACGTTTTGTAATTCGGCGGAAAATCGAGCGTCGTTAGAATTCAGGATCCGCAACAAAAGCGTCAAAACGAATGTTCATTTTCCGTAAGAGCGAGACAGTGATTTGTTTAAATCCACCAGGATATGTTGGGCTTTTATACTGAAGGGCTTTATTTTGCATGATTTGCCCATTTTTTCCCAACTAGGTGGACACATACCATTACCTACTTATCATTCTGCAAATCTATGACAACAAAAGTGTTTAATGGTTATTGAAAACGAACAAATTGAGTAAAAAAGAGAAAAATAGAGTTGGTCTTTTACTGCAGATAATTGGTAGAGAGTGTGGGAGAGAGAGTCCCTCAGTACAGATGTTAGCCCATTGTCCCGATATGACAGGCGAACGTCTCCAGAAGAAAAGGGAGCTTTTCACCATCCTCGCTCGACTGCTCAGCCCTTCTGTTCTGCCGTATCATGCTGATCTCAGTGGAAATAGCAGAAGGATGAGCCTGAAATGCAGGATTATTCCATGTTTCATCTAATTTCCTCTTTCACAATGGGTCTAAGCTTCAGGAGATCAAAGGAAGCGAGAGAGATGAGGGGGAAAAAACAGCACAACCTGTCGCAAAACAGGAAGAAGAGACGATGTATCAGAGAATTAGAAGGGGGGGGGAACAGATAGTGGAAGAAGTCACGGAGGATGCAGTGGTACAGGGAAATAATAAATCCTGTCAGTGAGTGACAGACAAACACAAATGATGTGTGTTTTTACACAGAGGTCCACTCTCTCTGGACAAGTTACTCGAACCAGACCAACGTATCCTGATACAGCGGTTCGTATGATATCTAACAAAAAGTTATTCCTCATTTTTTTGTGCGTTTTCCTATGAATGTCCAGCAAAACGTGACACAAGTGTCAATTTTCGCTCTAGTCTTTTCAAAATATACTTCCGTCTAAACAGAAAAACAACTTAGTTAGGTTTAGGCAACAAAACTACTTAGTTAGGTCGAGGAAAAGATCGTGGTTTGGGTTAAAATAACTTCTGAAGTGGCGTAACTTAAGTACAGAAGCTACGTGACAAATAAACTTCTGGTTTCACACGGGACACGAACACCGGTCTCCTGGGTGAAAGTCTGATGTTTTTTGACAAACGCAACCCACCCTGAGCTCCACCATGGCGTTTTGTCACTCTTTATACTTCGTGGTTCACAATTACGTGGATTACATACGAATATAGTGCATTATTTTTCGTAGGTATAGTCACGAACGTTGTACGAGATCAGCCTGACTAGACACCCAAACGTGGAGGAAAAAAAGTACAGCAAACAAGGCTCATTGGTCCCCTCAGATCATTCTCTCTCTGGCCCACAGAGAAACTCTGAAAAACAAGGATGGAGCAAAAGTTTCTCCTTTCTTCTGTCACGTAGGAGCTTCATATGTATGTCAGAACAGGGCTGCAGCAAAATACTGTGAGATATCTCCCCAGACAGCATCCCTCAGCTCTGCTACATCCCATAGGATGAACAAAAACTACTTCTGGGTTTTCTTTTGTGGCCACTGAAGAACAAGCAGCCACATAAAAGACAAAGGAAGAATCCTATATGGCTTTGGCACCTTAAAGGAATAGCTCAACATTTTGGGAAATAGACTTATTCACTTTTATTAGTGAGATGACAGGGTGGATATCAATCTCTGTGTGTTAAGCCTACTCAGCACAAAGATGGGAAAGCACTAGCTGAGTCAAAGTCAACTGTGCTAAGTTTGGAAATAACTGAAAGGATTAGTTGGGATTTTTTGATGTGGGGTTGTATGTATACTCCCGCATTCTGCGAAAATTACTGCTTTTCTTAATATAGTCTGGTTGCTTTGAAGAGAGCAATATAACTGCTTCAATTCCCCGTTGGAAAGGGCTGTCTGATGGCGAGGTAAAGCAGCTGTGGACGGGAGCAGCAGAAAAACATATTTTCAGGTCACGTGGGAAAATATTTTTGGACGGTCTAATAGCATTTTGACGCTAAAACATATTTACGTTGACCAAAATTTTAATGTTTGAACTTGAACACCACTGGGAAGCTATAGAATGATAGAAAAACCTAAAAAAAAAAAAAAAAAACTTAATGGACCCACCCTTTAATTGAACTTTTAAAGCTGTTAATTCATAAAACCTTGTCTGGCAGATGGCCAGTGTGCATTAGAGGTGTTACAGCTGACCAGTTAGCCCCAGCAAGGCTGGCTGGCAACAGTGTCAGGCGCCTTGGGCTGCTGTTCTTTGATTAGTTAATACTGGCCAACAGAGGCCAATCGATCAGCAGAATTGCTTGTTGCTAAAATCCACTGGAGCGTGGGGTTCCTGCCACACTGGGCCCTCCAAAATGTCACATACTGCATCTAATAAAAGGACAGCAGCGCTTTCTACGCTGCGGTAAACTTTAGATCAAGCCCCTGACTTCCACAACGCTCAGCAGTGCAAGAAAAAGTCACTATGTGCTGTTGCTTTGTTCGATAGAAACCGGCAGACGTCTCCTGCTGCAAACAGCGAGAAAACCCGCGCTTCTCTCTTTGATATTCCTCCGGATGGTCATACGACTTCAAAGACTATGATGGAATTTAATTGAGGCTGGTGAGAATTGATCCTGAGAGCTGTGATTAACTCTTTTCATTGCGTTATCTTTCTCCGCCGCGCTCTAGTACGAAGGATCCCCCAGTGGCCTGGATGAAGCCTCAGCTATTCTCTTCATGTTCCACCCCTCTGTGATCTTTTGACTCCATCAGGGCGCTCTCAGAGCCAGTCCTATTAGTGAGCACACAAAATACATCTCTATAGCTGCTCACGCATGCGTGTGTCTGGCTGTGTTTATGCTGTTCCAGTTGCCTGCGCCAGTCTTTTGAAAATCAACACTTATTTTCCTGCTGCAGCCCAAAATGTGCTTCAGCTCCCTGCCATTTACTCTGCCGCACCTGTAATTTAATGTATAATGGAGACAGGTGAAGACTAGCTGCCAGTATCCCTTATGGATGTAGAGTCTAGACTGAGATCTGAACGGGTACGTTCACAGAACATTCAGGGAATAGCAGCTGTGACACCAAGTTCAACATCTCAAGAGTAAGAAAGTAGGCCTTGAACTGCAACTGTCTCAAATAAAAGAGTACATCAATGAAACCCCAAATGGATTAAATGACTGAGCAGCAGAGTTCAATCGGGTCTACTCTTGCTCTACATGTGCGCTGAGAACTTGGAAAGCAAAGACGGAGAGAGACGACCATTATCCTCTCAGGAACAGCAAAAAAAGGATGACTTTAAGCCGTATTGGTGGGAGCAAGGTGCCCTAATGATGGGGTGGGAAACGAACGGAAGTGAACTCTCACATTGACTGGTAATACGACAACTGGAGCAAAGGCAATAACTGAAAATGATCAAAGGGTTAAAAAAACAAATTATGACAATAAGCAAGTTGTAAGAGTAGTTCCTACAAATATTGAACATACAATCAAAGTTAAAGAAGCGCGCTGTTTGCAGATATCCCGGCCAAGACATGAGATAGTATGGTTTTGTGATCAGATATGAATAGCCGGTGCAGTGCAGTTGATCTAATAAAAAATATGACTATGAAGTAGTTTGTAAGCCTGTTTATGAAACAGTTTATAGCGGTGATAGCGTATAATTCAAGATAGTAATGTCCCAGTTAATAACTGTATGCAGACTGCAGTTTAGTCCCCTAAAGGGACTGTACAAAAGTTATTGGGAAGTGGAGGAAGATTGAATCTTATATTTCTTCCCCTACATTATTAATACTTTCTTTGGACTCCCCTCTTAACTTAGATGAAAATACAACACCCTCCCCCCAACATCTCAAAGTATAGTACAGAGTCGCTACTAACTCATTTCACCATTACGGAATTCAGAGCATTTCTATTGCCTCCACACAGCTCCCAATGTGGCGGTAGCTGAGCCGACAGATTGCAGCTGACGGTGCAAACAATGCAAACAATGGCAACAGTGCCGACAGAACTAACAGTGTTAACTTGGCTGGGAACCAGAGGGTGGGCACTACGCTTCCGTGATTCCGTCAGAACGGCGTTATCAGCTGTAACCTCCATCTGAGCGCAGTGCAGAGCGGCGGCCATGAGATGGCCAGTGTGGGCACCACAGAGAGACTCACAGGCACTCACACAACATAACAAAGCACAGAAATGCTTGGATTACAAAACATAGAGAGGAGGAGAGACTTTGTTCTCTGCTCAGGTAGACAGGTATTACTCCACCAGTGGCGGAGCCAGACGTTATGAACATTCGGGGCTAAGCCCAAACCTACAGTAGGGGGGTCCGGAGCCATGCTCACCCGGGGAGACTTTTCCCCATTTAAGGCAGCTATATATGCACTATTTTTCAAGCCATTGGAGATAATAGAATGGCTAAAAATCTGTAGATCATTTGGGAAAAACATGATAGGTGCCAAAGAAAAAAAACCCTGTAGAGCATATCCTATTTTGTATCTAATTTTTCCCCAACGGTCTTCATCGTTCTGGAACCATAAAAGAACAAATGTTGAGGATGATTAATTTTCACTCCTGAAAAAAAAGCCCCAAAAAAGAGGCAAAAATTGTCTGATGTTACAGTTTTAAGTTACATAACATAGGAAGGGTAGGGAGTTGGCGAAAACAGCATTAGTAATCATGAAGCCTATTTTTGTTACACTCTACTTGAGTAGAGTTCACAGAATAAATGTTTGACTGACAAACACATTTGAATCCAAATGCTGTGATAATCTGGGCTGCTGTCCAGTCAGAGAGACGAGAGAGGGGAAATGACACAAAGTTGAAGGTATATTAAAAACCTACAATATTCAGAGCTTTGGAGAAAACATTCGAGGCCGGAGCCCCAGAAGCAAAATGCAAATAATTGTTTGCTGCTATATTAATGCTTTGAATTTCATACTTAGCAGCTTTAATTTGTAAAAGAAGTAACACATTAAGATTATTATCGTCTCATTTAAAATATAATGTATTCATGAAAATAATCATTTTTGCAATAGCTACAAATGTGTCCATTAGAAGTGGAATTAGCAATTGTCAAACTGCTTATGTTGAAGTGCATCTTTACAACCCTCTCTGCACTCTAAAGCCATTATTTTTGTTAAATTGGTCTTGAAATGGAAGGCTAAAATAAAATGTAAATTTCTGATGGAAAAAAAGCACAGCTCTCTCAAAAGTCAGACTGCTACTTCAGCAAAAAGAACTACGTAACCCTCCTTTACCCTTTTTTTCTGAGCCCCCTCCTTTGATAACGTACAATACAGTTACTTAATTACCGTAAGAGGAAGAAATGGATGTCAGAAGTTGTTTAGCCTTTGATATCTGAATGTTATATCAGCCCTGTCACAAATTCTAAAATTATTCAAATTACAAAGCTCTCCTCTGATTACAGCACCCTGACCTGTCAACTGTTTTTACCTTCCGAGGAGACGGTTGATGTAAAGCTGTTATATCAAGCTCAGGATGTGTGTGTGTGTGTGTGCTTATTCTGTGATAGAGCAACCTGGCAATACTTATTATAAAAGAGAGCTGCACTGCATAAACACAGTGATGCTGACTTATTTGCCTCCAAGCTCAGCGTGTTTGAAGTGTCAGTCATTAGCCTCGGTGAAAATCCTGATTTCATAGGAAACAATTTTGCTGATATGTTGAATAATTGTGCTGTTTAACAACTTGCTTCAAGACGAAGAAACACTAACACGTAAATGCAGAATATTAAAGGCTGCGATGATGCAAAAACTTTATGACAGGCCACTGAGTGTAAAAGGGATGTTTTCCAAATGTCAGGTGAGGAACCGTCATCTGAGACAATACTGTCATGTTGGCAACATCAAGAGAACTTAAAAACAAATACGACGGCCGCAAAGCATCTAAAGATGGACTTGGACCTCATCGATGTATAGCCTAAAGCTTATGCCTTCTGGTATCAAAAGCCGAGGGGCGTGACAAAGTGGCGGCATTTGTCCACCTGAACGGGCTGCACATCCTGCGCGCTGTTATTGGCTGGGGGTTACACCCCTATATGGGGCTCAAAGGCTGTTTGTAGACGCCCAGCAGCGTCCCGAGCAAAGCAAAATAAGAAGAAAAGAAAAAATACAGGCAGAGGGCTGCAGGATCTCTGCAGAAACAGACACCGCCACACACTTCTAGTGGGGCGTAAGTGATGATGGAGAGGGATTCTTTTTGTATCAGTCTATACATTGTTTTTTTAGGAAATTGTTGTATATTATATCTTTAAAACCATTGTGATGTCTGATGTGTGTAGCATTTTACGAGGCTAGGGTTAAGGTTTTGGGGGTTGAACCCGTCCAAATCCAAATTTCATCTAAGGCAGGGGTCAGCAACCTACGGCTCTGGAGCCACATGCAGCTCTTTAGCTCCTCTCCAGTGGCTCCCTGTGGATTTATAAAAATGGAAATCAATAACTGTTTTTTGTTTACATTTTCATTTTTATTTATCATTGTTGTAGGTCTATGGTATGACGGTACTATGGAGTATTAGGGCCACATTGAGGAAAAAAGTAAATAAATCTGAGATTTCGAGAATAAAGTCAGAATATTGCGAGAAAAAAAGTTGTAATATTATGAAAATAAAGTCATAAGTTTAAGAGAAAAAAGTAATAATATTATGAGAATAAATTCCTAATATTATAAAGTAGTAATTTTACGTTATCTTCTTTTTTTCTCATAAAGTTATGACTTTATTCTCGTAAAGTTAGGACTTTATTCTCGTAATATTACAACTTTATTCTTGTAAAGTTATGACTTTATTCTCGTAATGTTACTACTTTTTTTTATTTATTTTTTTGCCTAAAATGGCTCTTTTGATAGTAAAGGTTGCTGACCCCTGACCTAAGGCACCAAAAGGGCTAGAGTTTCTGCCAATAGATCCCCCTAAATGTTACACACTGTTCCTTTAAATAATTGCAAATTTCTCTACTGTGTTTTGGTCATAATACAGAATTTCCCATGTTTAATCAATCATAATCCACTTTACACTAACAGTTTAACATGTTACCCCTTGACTCCTTCAGACGAAGTGACGATGGAAGAAGTGGGCCAGACCACCCAGCTGAGGGCGGGGGAGCTCATCATCATCGTGGTGGTTCTTATCATGTGGGCAGGTGAGGCCCAAAACTGTTTATTGAACCACACATCACACAGCTTCACACAGTTTTTCTGACGTGATCTTACTCAAAATAACAGAAAACACAAAAGCAGGGGCCATTTATTTGTGTTTGGCTGATCATGAATAAAAACTCTCCCGCCTCTCCTCCCAGGTGTGATCGCTCTCTTCTGTCGCCAGTACGACATAATCAAAGACAACGAGCCCAACAACAACAAGGACAAAGCCAAAAACTCCTCCGAGTGCAGCACTCCTGAACATCCGACGGGGGGGCTGTTGCGCAGTAAGGTATAACCCACCCACCCCCTCCTCCCCCCCCGCCCAACTGGGTGCCTCCCCCCCACAGCGGCGCCGGGCAGGTGAATGGTCCCGGCCACTTCTTAGACTTTTTTTTCCACTGACACTTCATGCACAATCAATCATAGTGTCATCTGAACCCTTCAGGCTTTAAACGCTGCTTCAACATTATGTGCATGACTTCAGATAACAAACCACACACAAAGTCATGGCTTCAAATAAGTTCTTATTTTGGTCAATGCACAGAGCCCCATACCATATCCATTTCCTGCCTCCAAACCAGCTCAGAAAACAAGTCGAAACAAATCTTTATCCCTTCGTGCTCTCTTGCTCTAAACATCAATAAAGCATCCCGAGTACAGAGGCATCCTCATGCTCATTGAAGAAGCTTTTTGTATGATTCCTGTGAGCCCTCCAGCCTTCTCATACCTGTCATCTTCCTCTCTCCTCCCACAGTTCCCGAAGAACAACAACAACAACAATAGGATGCCATCTGTCAACATCATCGAGGTGTGACTGCCAGGACGTCTTCTCTTTATCCAAAAAGTCTTTGTGTTCTCACAAACAAGCGGGGCCCCTTTTTAAGCCCATCTGCTTGTCAGGATGAGGCCGGGACTCTGGGCCCCTTGGCGCCACTTACTCTCCTTTGGCACGGGGCCCGCCGCTGAAGCTGCGTGACTACCGGGGAGGTCAGGCCACGGACCTGGCCCGGAGCTGGTCTGAGTGCAGCGGAGTGACTGTGGCGAGAGTTCAGAGGCTGCACCGTGCTCAATAACTACTGTAACCGTGGGGGCGGCAGAGATTAGGGCCAAATGGCTCCGGCGGTGGAGAGACTGCAGATAAACCAACCCCAGGGACCAACGCCGATGAATGGAGCCAGAGACCTTTTCATTCTCTCTCTCTCTCTCTCTCTCTCTGTGTCACCTCTTTCTCCTCACCGTCTTTCAGTGCATTATCAACAACCAACCGCAGACATTTCCCATTACTGGGTGGCTCTGAGATGCATCCACTTTGTCGAAATCGTCGCTCGTACTTTTAACCTTCTTCATAATATTCTGTTTTCTAAGGTAAACACTGTAGATCATTCAAGCATACTACTGTAGTTTTACTTTTAACAAGGTGCCACCAGAGCAGTCCTGTTGTTATGGTATCTTTTTTTCTTTAGACCCCCTCCCCTCAGGCAGAAACTCCTGTGGGAAACGTTTTTATTCTGGCGAGCTCATTTTCCCCCCTCAGGGAATCCAGACTCCACCTGGCTAATATCTTAGATGTGCTGCGATGACGCCAGAGCAGCTTTAGAGGGATCACTCGGGCTCACCACCGGAGCCGAATCACCCAGTCTTGTCAGAAAAGACATATTGAAAGGCATCTGAACACATGTATACAGCATTATAAGTGCGTAACAGGCCAGGTGTGGTGTCACCTTGGTCACATTTGCTTTCGTCCTTTCTTTCTTTTATTATAGATTCCTGAAATGTTACATTCCACGTACCAGGATGAGCCCTTTAGTATTCCCTTGTGTCTTTCTCTTTGCGGGTGATGAATTTCAAAGCATAATGGGAGTGCATTCATCTAATTAATGGATTTTAAAAAGGGGTTGGACTCTATGGATGTCTATGGAGAAGTGTCCTCTGTAGAGACACTGAAGAGATCCCTTAAATCAGCAATAACAGCCTTCGGTGACGCACGGAAGCAAGGACTCGAACTCTGTAGCCCGTTCGTCCAAAACTCGACCTCCCAGCATGCAACGTTCAGACAGAATGAACAAACTGCACATCGAATTACGAGGGAATCAACCCTGAGGTGATCCCTCTCCTGAACTTTCAGAGAAAAGTCTTTCAGCGCTGTTGTAAAAACTTCTGACGGAGAGCATGGAAAACATTTTATGGGCCCAACATTCAACCCAGAGACTTCCTTATGACATCCTGAACAGATGTCACCAAGACAGAAGGGCTTCTATCAAGACTTTTTTTTCCACAAATCAAAGTCAACATTTGCGTTGAAACTCCACGTTGTGGACACTAAGAATAAGGGATCAACTGTTGCCATACGGTACTGTGCACTGTATACCATAAAGGAACTGGTTTTAAGAAAGCAAATGGTGTATTTGAGGGCTGATTCAGTAGTACTGCCTTAAAAATAATTGTATCTTATGATTTATCTAATGAGACGGAAGGCCCTGTATGTTACATTTGTGTCATATTCATTAAGCTTTCACATAATATTTAAATGTGTGTGCAAAGTAAACATTACAGATGGCATGTAGACCGAGCGGTTTGAAAATCTGGAAGAAATGGTTGGCATTGAACGTGTAAATACATTTTATATTTCATTCTTGTTTGGTGGCGTCAGCTTAGAGAGCCTTTAATGAAATATGACTAATGTGGAAAATGTATATGTAAAAGGGTACTGCTACTGGTGAAAATGTAGGTGATTTCTTTGGTTAATACACTGCTGTTAAAAGTCTTTTTCATAGCACTCCTCTACTGTTATGCATTTCTATCACATTATGCCATTGCACTGTTTATGTGCAATAAGAAAAGACTCTTTTTGCAGCCGATTAGACTGTTATCAGGCTGTTAAATAGGCATTATCAGTCGCTATAAGCCTCATAGGTGTGGGTCAATAGGGGCCTACTACACCCAGTAGTAGGTTTCATCATCTATTCACGTGGTAGATCACCGAAACAAGGTATAAAAGTCGCTGTAGTATAGACTGTGTGAAACAAGACCGGAGTTCGCATCTTGTGTGAAACCAACAATGTGTAATTGTTTGTAGTTTTTTTACCCCCAAAAAGTTGTTTTTTTTGCCTAAACATAAAGAATTTGTAGTTTTATTGACTAAACCTAACTTTTTTTTTTTTTGCCAAACCTAAATAAGTTGTAGTTTTATTGCCTAAACTTAACTTTTTTTTGCCTAAACCTAAAGAAGCTGTGAAGAAGTTGTAGTTTTGTAGCCTAAACCTAAAGTTGTAGTTTTGTTTGTGGTCAAAACGTGACGTTTCATTCAGTTTTACATGTCAGAACGTGTTCCTTTTAAGTTTCACTTTCACTTTTACAATGTAGTAGGCACAGTTGGCCTTAAATGACCCACATCTATGGTGCTTATAGCGACTGATAACGCCTTTAATGGCCTCAGTCGAATCGGGTGCTTTTTGATGATGAAAAGCGCTGGATACTTTAAATAATCATCCAAACATAATGGTTGAGAGCCTTTCAGCGGCTGGAAATCTGTATTGACAGGCAGAATGATGACCGCATCAGTTACTGTTGTTCTGCATGGACTCCATCCTCCATCCTTATTGTAAACTCAGACAAATACATGTGTGCACCACACAAACACAACTGGTCACAACTCCCATAGCTTTGAGCGTAGTGGAGGAGAGAGAGGCAGAAAAGGTGGTTTAAGAGAGAGCAATGAAGGATACGGTTGAGCGGAGTTGGTAGAATGATGACTAATGCAACGGCAGGCTTCTATCGCTCTCCACCTCCCTTTTTATTCCACTTCCACTCTTAATAAGAGTGGAAAAGCTCAAGATTGCGCTCCTCCAATGAGCACTGATTCATGTCACATGCAGGATTTAAAGTAAAGTGGGGAAAAAGGAGAAAGAATGTGACTGATTAACACAAATGCTTAGCTGTTGCCAGGACAAACTTCCTCGAAACGGTTTTCTGCTGCATTACCCAGTGATCAGCACTTCACCGAAAACTTCTGCGGCTGAAGGTTGAATCCATTTTTTCCCCAGGAACACTGCACCGGTAGCCCAATCGATAGGCATTCATCCACACAGTAACGGATAATGATGATTGTCTCCCCGGATGGTTTCTTTGAACTAAGGCCATGTCTTAAGTGTGCCAACAATATATTTCTAAATGACATTCCCCTGTAGGCATTTCTTTTAAATTTACTTTCCTCCTCTTCTGTTGCTTAAATGAGTAAAACTTCAGCTAGCAACATAAGAGGTTTATTTTTAAAGCTGTCACAGAAGTTCAGCAAGGAAGAAGTTTTTCCTTATCTGAATTGAGGGTCTGTTAAGGACAGAGGGTGTCTTATGCTGTACAGATTGGAAAGCCCCCTAGGGCAAATTTGTGATATTAAATAAAATTGACTTGACAACTGAATAAAAACTGAAAACTAAAAACTGAGTATACCACCAAGTCCACATTATGGTACACTCCATGTTGCCACTGTAAATATTGTATTCCTTATTTAAATGCAGGGCTATTGTATACATCCACTTTGTGGCAAGTCCAATTTACGGTTAAAGAATACTTTGACATTTTGGGAAACATGTTTATTTACTTTCTTGCGGGGAGCATCTTCTCATCCAACTCTTGGCACGAAAGCAAATAAGCGTATTTCCCAAAATGTCAATCTATTCCTTTAAGGGTTACAGTTCCTGCATACAAGCAATGTGTTTGAGTGAGCTCTGGTGATAATCCAGCAGCCTCAATTTCATGGTAAACAGCTCTGGAATATAATTAGATTTTACATAGACAAGGTTGTGTCTAGAAGGTAACCCGCAAATTGCAAAATCTGATCTGAGATCTGCAAAAACTCTTGCGAGACTCGCTGCCCAACGACCTATACTAACCTTAACTATTCAAGGTCAATGCCTAACCTTTACCATCTCACAGTTTCCCCAATTTACTGGTTCCCTTCGAGGTCAATGCCTAACCTTAACCATTCGAGGTCAAAGCCTTACCTTTACTATTCGAGGTCAATGGCTAACCTTAACCATTCGAGGTCAATGCCTAACCTTAACTATTCAAGATCAATGCCTAACCTTAACTATTCAAGATCAATGCCTAACCTTAACCATTAGAGGCCAATGCCTAACCTTAACCATTAGAGGCCAATGCATAACCTTAACCAATAGAGGCCAATGCCTAACCTTAACCATTAGAGATCAATGCCTAACCTTAACCATTAGAGATCAATGCCTAACCTTAACTATTCAACATCAATGCCTAACCTTAACCATTCAAGATCAATGCCTAAACTTAACCATTAGAGATCAATGCCTAACCTTAACCATTAGAGATCAATGCCTAACCTTAACTATTCAACATCAATGCCTAACCTTAACCATTCAAGATCAATGCCTAAACTTAACCATTCAAGATCGATGCTTAACCTTAACCATTCAAGATCAATGCCTAACCTTAACCATCTCGCGCGAGTTTCCCCAATTTGCTGGTTCCCTTCTAGACGCTACCACATAGACGTGTGTTTGACAATGTTAAACATCCACACAGAGGTCTTACATGTTGGGTAAATTACTGGAAGACATCTAGGTATCTAATTAGAGTCCACACATTTCATACCTGGTCATACATGGACCTAACTGTTCCTACTACTAAAGAAACAAACTGGATTCAAGTTATTTAAAGCTGTAAGGACATCCAGCCACTTTTGGTGTTTCTGGTTAGAACATGTAAAGAATACACTGGTCAACCACAGATGAAAAATCTTTTTCCTCAATCCCATTCGACTAATGGTGAAGACTGTAAGAACTCAACATTCCACTTGAGCCCTGTGGTGGCAAACCACTCTTAACACACCGAGGACCTCCCTTCAGTGTGATGTGTCCTCATGCTTCTGTGTGTATGATACAATGCCTGAAAAATACCATATGTTTGTTAGCAGTAATGGACTACTTTGCGACAAAACAGGGCAGTAAAGAGACACTGGAATTTTCAAAACATCTTACACAATGTGTATTTTGTATTAGACTACAAACATGGCCGGAAACTGAACACATCATTGTGATATTACAGAGAAGTTGGGACTATTTCATTATGGGTTTCTTGAAATATAGGAATGAGATCCGCAAAGAAGCATGGTTTCGAAAAATGAACTGCTTTATTAGTGCTATCATATTTATATTCATTGTATGAAGTGTACAGGAGTCATTGCTTAATGAGGGCTAGCATGGTTTAACTATTATGCACAAGGTTACACGACTTCAATTATGAAGAATATGGTGTATTGCTTACTTGTGTATGCTTCAATAAAATGAAAAAAATATCTTAATATTTTCCACAAAAGTCTGGGTTTGATCTTAATTGTGACCGCCGGCATTATGTGATTCAAAACTAAAACATAAACCTTTCTGAACAGAAAAAAGTCAGGGTGGTGAAATATTTTTTTAAAGGCAACCAAAGACTTATTCTTTAGTGAATAATACATGTGAACCTCAGGCTTCAACTGTCAGTTTTCTCCATCGAAAACAGCACAGACCTACAATTGGCCATCTTGCTGTTACCGGGGAGGAATGGAGTTTTGCCTGAGAAAGACATCAATCCTCGTGAAAAATTGACCAAACAACGTGGTTTCAGGCGACTACATTTACTGTCGAGTCAGCAGCTCGTGTGAGAAAACGTGCTTGAATTTGTAATGACTTTGAAATCAATTATACTTAAAACAGCAAAACACAACAAATCACTTGGATCTTACTCAAGTCCCACATTAGATTACGTGCATCTATGCATCAATACAAGTGCAATCGTTGGGCTTGACTGCTTGGCTGAGCAGCCGTAATGAGGTGGTGGGATTTTGTTAGTGATGGCGAGATGAAGCTTCGTGAAGCACTGAAGCTCTCCAGCAAATTGGTTCGCAAAAGGGTTCATTTCACGAGGCTCCATCGAAACCACCAATCGGTCAAATAGTGTAAAATAGGCAGATGTATAGCAGTGGTTACACGAGCACAGGGCAGTGAATGTGCTTGTGTAACTTTAGGAAAATGATAGCTGGGAGACATTTTTCGTCTTTATTCAGGAATAATAATTTCTCAACTGTATTTCGGCTTTGGGCATCTTCAATGGCGTCATTTGTCTAAAACGATACAAGCCTCAATACACGCTTTACGGAAAACTTCCTGGATTACTCGACACACGCTCTGAAGCCTCAGCACAGCACGTAACATCACTAGATTTTGTAGCCGGTATGCATGACTTCTCTGTCTTTTATTTTTCGGCGGCGCACTCTTGTTTTGACAAAACCCAACATAGCCGTAGAAAAACTGTGAGGCATGTCAGATAAACACAAACGCAGTGTGCTCCTGACTCTGGAGAGGCAAAAAACATTGTTGGAAAGTGTAGAGAGAGTAAGTGTTAAGTGCTGTGCCGAAGCTTCGGAGCGTGTGTCGAGTAATCTAGGAAGTTTTCTGTGAAGCGCGTATCGAGGCTTGTATCGTTTTAGACCAATGACGTCATTGATGACGTCCAAAGCTTCGCTGCCCGGCCATACCGCTTGACTGGTTCAGGAGGTGGTTCAGATCTTGGCGCGAGATTTGGACAGCAACATAAACCCCATGGGATCCCTTCAAAATGTGTGGTTGTGATGGAGGTGAGTTTAGATAGTTTGAAATTTTGGATAGTTGCTTGGATGGAGCCAGCAAGGAAGAAAAGGACTTCCCCTGTTAGGGAACTCTTCGATCTGATTTCTTAGGTATGCTACATATAACATAATTACAGATGCATTACGTTTGCTTATCAAAAACTTTATTTTTCACTGTCTTTTCTTTTATTCAAAAGGTGAAGTGTTTATTGTGCTCTAAGGAATTGGGTTACAATAATAATACTTGCTAAGGCATTAACGTGCCTTGCATGAGAACACGGAGGGAACTGGAGCTGGACCCAGCCAAGGTAAGTTATTGAACATATTACAAATATACGGTCACAATTTTACTGTGTTGACTTTTGCTAATCATGCAAATGAAAGAAAAGTAACAAGACACTGTAGTTACATAGAATCTCTTTTTTCCAGCTACCAGAAAACAAGAGCTGTATGAAGCCTTGGTCTCCATGATAGTGGAGGATGTGGGATTTAGGGACTTTGTGTCCAAATTAGACCCTACGTTGTATGTTCTCCCCACAAGACAGGTGTGTACGGGTTAGGGATGTTAATAATTAACCGTTTAACCGTTAACCGACATTAAGCATTTTAACCGATTAACGCTATCGATTAAAAGAATTGTTCATAATTTATTAAAAAGCTGAGTAAAACTCGTCACATTAAGGGGAAAAGCTGGTCCACTTTAAGACAGTCTGAGCCGGAGTTACACATACAGGAAGTTGGCTCGGGTCTTGAGCGAAGGAGTTGTAGCCTCGTAGCATTTATTCACCGACAAATAAAGTGTACACACACTGTCTGCTACATCTACGTTCACAGCTAGAACGCCAAACACACACACAAGGTCTGTCGGAAACTCGCTGAAGGTTCGCTGCGCTGACAGACCGTATGTGTGTGACTAAGGGGAGCACGAAGCTACCAGCAGAGCTACAGCTGCTAACGTAGCACAAACACACTGTTTGTCATGCAATCGCTATCGTTACCCTTGGCAGACACACAGCGGACAACCTGCTAAACTAAATGTGCGGTGGAGACTTTCACTGGGAAAGTGGTTGCATATCCAAGAACACTACACGCAGCATCTAAGTTATCTATCTGCTAAGTTAACTCATCCAGACGGTGAACTGGAGACAGTGGACGCAGCATACGCCCCCGTACGGGTGAACTGGGGACTCCGTTGTCTGTTGTGTTCATACACTGCAGCTGGCACACCACTGCATGCGAGGCACAAATCTTGTGGATTAACGGTTAATAATCGGTTAACAAGGGTCGGTTAAGAACATTTTTCAAAATTAGCATCCCTAAACCATAACCGAAATTGTGATGGAGGATATGTGCCCATTAATAGTGTCCTGGCTAATCTGGATAGCCCACAGACCTCTGGACACTTTTAACTACTTTTATTATACCTTTTGGAATACATTTTCAATGAAACTGTTCACAACAAGGCCTGTGACTTATAGCAATCCAGAAACCCCGCCTTTGAGCTCTTCAAAAGTAGTTTTGAGAGAGGTCATGACTGAGCTGCAGAACCTAATGGAGGTACCTTCTGAGGTGTCAGCAGAAGTCTCAGTGGTTGACATTTCCAAACATGACCACAAGGGGTTACGTGGTAAAATGTTTTTTGTTATTTGTATAAACTGACCTTTTTAAATTGTAGAACAGCAGTGATCTCCAGCGTACTCTCAGCTGCTCTGTGGTCTCATTAAACCCTGTAACATTTTAAGTGCCACAGGCGCTGAGTGGAGAACTCAGCCCCCAGAGTCAGAGCAGGGCTTAACGGTTAATAATCGGTTAACGAGGGTCGGTTATCGGTTAAGAACAAAATCATTCAAAATTAGCATCCCTACTGCGGGTGCATGGATAAAGCAACAGAATATTTTGATATTAAATCTGACAAGCACTGTTTTTTTTCCCTTTCCTTTAGGCTATAAAGGCCATGGTGAAGGCTAAATACACCACAGCAAAGGAGAAAGCCAAAGCTAAAGTGCAGAAGGTGGCTGCAGTAAGCCTTACTTCTGACATGTGGACATCCATCAACATGGATGCCTGCCTGGCAGTTACCTGCCATATTGTAGACGACAACACAAGTGAATTCTGTATTATCAGGAGAATTGAAATTCCCTCAGGCACACACTGCTGAAAATGTAGCGTGTGTGAAAGCCTGCCTCATGGAGGAATGGGGGAATAACAAATAAGGTTACATGTCTGGTTACTGATGGTGCTGCTAATATGATTGCCTGTGGCAGAAAACTGAGGCTCCGTCACGCTATCTGCACAGCGCACACTCTAGTATGTTCTTTGACTTTATTACAATTTTTGATAATGCTAATATTTTTTCTTTGTATTACTGCTGCTGTGACGGAATTAATTCACTTTTTTTTAAAAGGAGAAGCTTGCACATGTGCAGCAGGATATGGGGAGGCCGAAACTGAAGCTTCTCCAAGAAGTAGAGACACGCTGGAACAGCACACACCACATACTGCACCGTCTGGTGGAGCTCAGAGAGCCGGTGGGGGTGGCTTTAGCCGGACTACACACTGACATCCCCTCACTGACCTCTGATGAATACAACACTGTTAGCGGGTGCCTTTCTCTGCTGTCATCCTCTAATGATGCCACCGTGGAGCTCTCAGCAGAAGAAAAGGTTTCCGGCTCAAAAGGTAGTGCAGGACCATGAAACACCCAAGGTCCGGGGGCACGTCCTTTGGACTACAAGCCTTTTTTTTGCTGGAGTCTCGTACCCCTCATCTGAACTGGAATCCTCTAGGGTTTTTTTTGGACACAATTGTTTGCAATGGATTTGAAAACTTTCTTTGGTGATGCAGGACTGTGCAGGAAGACATCACAAACATAACAGCTGCAGAGGCTAAGGAAATGGGAGACCATCTGATAAGGCAGCTGAGAGAGAGGCTACACACCCTGCAGTCGATGAGTATTCATGTCACTAGCTCTAGGTTCAAAGCCATAGGATTTTTCAGTTCGACAAAAGCCACTGAAGCCATAAAAAGGCAAACATCGGAGTGTGCAGCCATAATTAGGTCTGCTCAAACCCCGGAGTCCCCATCAGATCAGCCATCAACATCACAGGATGCTCAACCTGTAACCCAAGGTAGTTTTTATTTTTGGTTTTGAGGCTAATTTTGATTATTAGTACACTCACTAACATAGTCTGTGTGTTACTTCTCAGATAACAAACTGTGGTCATCAAGATCCTGTCATCTGGACAACAGTGTAATGCAAGCAAGGAGAACCCAGAATG
This sequence comes from Sebastiscus tertius, assembly GCA_916701665.1. NCBI lineage: Eukaryota > Metazoa > Chordata > Actinopteri > Perciformes > Sebastidae > Sebastiscus > Sebastiscus tertius. The sequence goes on along the minus strand of CAKAOH010020312.1, from coordinate 803 downwards.
TCACAGCAGACGCTACCATGGAGGTCCAGCGCTTCCTGTCCGAACCAAATATCGGAAGCTTGGAGGAACCTCTTCAGTACTGGGTGAGACAGAAATGAATCTACCCTCGTTTGTACAAACTTGCCGTTAGGTTTCTGTGCACCCCAGCCTCATCTGTGCCTTGTGAAAGGGTGTTTTCTAAGGCAGGTGAAGTTGTCTCAAAAAAAGAAACCTCCTCAGCCCAAACACAGTTGAGAAGCTATTGTCCCTGCTATGTCACTTTCCAGAAGTGACACAGAACACTAATATTACCCCTCCTGCGATTATTATATTACAATACAATACAATACAATTATTGACCAAAGGATCAACACAATATGCATTACTCATAAAACAATTATTTTATTATACATCTAGACAAGACACTATATTGATATCCTTCTTAGTCAGTCCCGTAATCCTCTGTCGTTTTTAATCAGTCTTTCATTGAAAGTCTTTGTTTTTCCTTTTAACTTTTTGGTTTCACAGCCTCTCAGTTAAAGACAGAAACAGTCTTAACAGTATTGTTAAAATTTGTTCTAAAATTATTAGTGTGAAACAGAGAGATTTGAATTCCTTTTGTAACCAGCAGATCCTACGTGAGGCTGAATGTATTGTTGTATAATAGCATCTTCTGGTCATGAGCTTCCAAGTGAATTTTCTTTGTTGCCATCAGAACGTCGTTATGGTTTACCGGTTTGTAAAACGAACCGCTATTCTAAATCGTTTATCCTCTCTGTAATCAGATTATTGAATGCTCCTTAGATTTTGTATTTCTTTCGGAC
>CAKAOH010020311.1:38186-61406 GCA_916701665.1 Sebastiscus tertius | reverse complement strand
ACACACACACACACACACACACACACACACACACACACACACACACACACACACACACACACACACACACACACACACACACACACAGGACAAGCATGCACACACAACAAAACACCCACACAAAAACTGAACACCAGAGTGGTGTCATTTGCATTAGCTTTTCATTATATCCTAATTTTCCATTTCAGTTTCCTTTCAGTTAGTTTTTAAGTTGACCTCCACTAGTTCCTGTTTGGATTAAACACAAAGCTTTATTTTGCTTCAGTTTAGGTCCCATTGTTTTGTCAGAGCCAGAACATTTGTCTGCATTAATGTGAATTCACGTATAAGACCTTTTTTTCATTTCACTATTCTACATTTACAGTGTTTTATTATCACTGTGGCTTAACTTGTGTTAATATTTATGACCAAAAGAGAAACCTCTGTATAATGTAATGCCGTCTAGTCTGGCAGTCCTGCAATAATTACTACCTTTGCACAAATCACAACTTTGTTGAGACTGCGTCTGCATTACGAGCTACCTCACCATCATAGTTTACAGTTGCTGTATTAATCTTATTTAATTTTTAGGCATAGTTCATTAAATTCCAAAATATTATTTGACTTTAGACGTTTATCCGCTCATCTTGAATTTTTGTAGTCAAAGTTAACACTTAACACTGCAATTTGACAAGCTTGTCCACACACATACACACAAACACACAAACACACACACTCTCAAGAACACACTGAACCCACAAAAACAAACAGTCAAATAACATGCAGAGGCGAGCAACTGCTTTTTGCTGAGGCACCGGGGCTCTGAACCCCTTTGGTCCACTCTCTAGTGCACCGCCCCCCTGCCCCCTCCACTTCCAAAGATTTATGACCATATAACATAACAATGCACACAGACACCATGGTCAGTCTGTGTGTGTGTGTGTGTGTGTGTGTGTGTGTGTGTGTGTGTGTGTGTGTAGTGAGGGGAGTGGAGGGGGGGGGCCCAGGCAGCAGGAGATGGATGGCTGGTGTGTGAGCTGCCGGCAGACAGCAGACAGGCCAGCCCGAGGAATCCTCCGGGGAGTATGGAACTCCCATTCGCTGTCTGTCTGCCCTGCAGCTAAACACAAACGTGAGTATGTGCATGCGTGCACACACACACACACACAAGCACACACAAAGTTGTTTTACTACCACTGCCTCTGGCTAGCAATCTTTGGGACATTTTACAACCATTCCCACCCTTGCCTTTATAACAGTGTGGTAGAGGAGTCTTGACTAACTAAAAGGAAATTAAGAACTGGATGAATTATTCAGGCGACTTAGGAAGCACAGTGAGATGTAGTCTCTTAAAAAAAAAAAAAAAAAAAAAAAAAAAAACTCAGTGTGTCAGTACTAATGAATTATGAAAACTTTGTTTTCACGCTGCATTTCTTTGCACTACTTTCAAAATGCTACAAAAGCCTGCGTGTGTGTGTGTGTTATTATGCAGACCATGAGTGCAGTTCACGCCGAGTACAGCTCAGCAGACTAGACACAGTCAACGTGGGCCGGTCTCCTGGTTGTTGAATAATGGATCAGAGACGGACTCCCGCTCAGCCTAATGCAGTCTGATCTGATGTGACTGTGATCTCCGCTGACTGGCGCAGACCACAGAGAGCTGACAGCCCCGCTCTATAGGCTGGTCAACCACACAAGCCACGCAAGAGACAGGAAACACAGCGAACGACGATCGGGGCATTTTTAATCAAGCGCGGGGGCCGTCGCACGTTATGAACTAGCCTATTTGGTAGGCAGTCTCGATGCTTATACACCTCCAAAAACGCCGGGGAGTTTTAGTGCTGATTCCTATTGAGCTGTTACAGCCCTGTAATGAATCCTGTCGCTCGTCTGGCCTGGCTCAGATTCCTCCTCCACATACCAGGGAGATGCCAGGGGCCACACAGACGCCAGAGGAGCCTTCCTAAATCACAGCCTTGTTACACTGATGAATGTGTGTGTCCTGTTCTGTGATCTAGGCTATCTGCCTCTGTGTGTTTGTGTGTGCGCGCCTCTGCTGCTTCTCTCTGGATGTTTTCTTTGTGCGCGTCTCTCCACCTCTCCCGTCTGTGTGTGCTGCTAGTTATGTGGTTATACTTGAAAATGAGATTAGAGATGAATGTGTGGGGTAAAGTGGAATTCTTCTCCGTGCAGGTACGGTTTCCTCTACACCGGGTGGGCTACAAGCTGAAGTCAATAGTCACAATCCTCATCCTGTGGTAACTATAATAGGCCTACTGTCAACTCCGCCGAGAGTTGACGATTTTCTATCCACAGTCTACTCCATTCATACATAATTCATGCCGCCATCAATAATTCACCATGGTGACATTACCAATAATAACACAACAATACTTTGTTTTCGCTGTGTGGTTTAAAGTGTGTTGCCTTGGTAACAGAGATGAAACAAATATTCCCAGGAGGAGTGATGGGAACACAGGAACAGGACAGAATTCCCTCCTGATCCCACTTAGTAGTGTTGTCACACTCTCTTTCTTTCTCTCCCTCCTGCTCTGCCTCTCTCTCATTTCTCTCTCTCTCTCACACACACACACTCACGGACCACACTTTCCTGCACGCATAAAAAACTAGGTCAGATAATACAAACTCCTGAGGGGTTTTCTGTTTTGTCTCTTTAGGATTTCAGGGAAACTAATGGAGAGACTATTTTTGGGAGCCAAGCCCGCATCTCGCTGCGCCGTCTACTCCTCCCCTGCTTTCTCAGTAAATAATCACGGATGCGTTTATGAAGAGGAGAAGAGAGACAGAGGAACACTGGATTGTCAAAAAGAATCGCGGGATGTATATGCGTGGCTGCTGTGTTTTGGTGCGTGCCTGCGAATATGGGATTTTCTCACCTCTGGTGTGTTCTTCTTGAACTCGCGGCTCAGGTCGATTAGTTTCTTCCTGGACTGTTCGCTCTCGTCCTGTCTGTTGGCGAGCTGTGTGGCGGTGGCGTCTAGTTCTTTCTGCAACACAAACACACAACTTTTTTTTTAGCATACTTATCATTATTGTCTCTGTCATTATAATCAGCATCATTGTTATCATTCAGAATAAAAAGACAGGGGCTGTTTTCTGACTAGACAGCAGACTCCTTGACTCATCTGGCGTGCTGCGGACTACCCCGTCCCGCCTCAGCTGAACTTGGTCAGTTATGTTGTAGCAGCAGAGGCAGAGAGCAGAACCACAACACCGGTGTACCGCCAAGGAAAACCCATCTAAACCAGTTGATCTGCTACCAGCGCGAGCGGTATCTGGAGCCATTCAGCCTGTCAGTCAATCAGTTACCACTGTGTCGGGCATGACGGCTTCTGTTGCAATAGACTACTACTGCTCCGCACGCAGTTCACAACAATTATTGACTGTCTGCACCAGACGACCCCTCCCCTCCCCACATAACAACAGCGCAATTATCAACAACAGCAGTGTTGTCAAGAGTAAGGCAGGGCCCGCCTTTATCCACATCCATTTTGCATTGTTATTAATAGCTATTTACGGGACTTGTTCCAGATGATGGGCCAAGTGCTGACATTAACAAGACGTTCAGGCCTTGTAAAGATTGTATCTCTCTCTGCTGAGTGTGTGAGAGTTGCCGGATTATGTTTCTGTTGGATTCTTGCCTCCTGTCACGCTCACTCCTTTTTTTTCCCCCTCATTTTTCCGTACTCTCTACAGATCATCCGCTCACTCATTCAACCAGCAGTACCTTCCTCTCCGTTTAAATCTCTCTCTCGCTCTCTTCTCCCTTTACTCCGCCTCCCCCTTTTTCTTCTGCCCCCTCCCATCCACCTCCTGTGAGGCCGCCCACCCCTGAGAGTGATTAAACGCTGCTGAAGGGCCGTTATGCTAACTAACACACTAATCATTTAATACACACATTACCACAGGGGCCCTTGTGGCTCAGTCTGCTGACAAGGTCCCAAAACACACTCACGCACACATGCCCACCTCCCCGCATCGCCCACGCCCCCCCGACACACACACAAGAAAATACAACCCTCTAAAGAAATAGTGTGATCAAGTACTAATTAGGAGATTTTCCCCCCCCATCAGCGTTAAGTTTAATTCCCTGACCAGCCGTGATCTCGTTTTATCCACAAACCATAAAAAAATATATAACAAATGTTGGTCGACTGTCCTCTGCAGTGGATTTTACGCAGTAGCACAGGACGTTTGAAAAAAAACAAAAAAAACTGCTCACTTGCTTACATGCCATCTTGCTCTCGCTGCCCGTGGAGCAGTTGATGTAGCAGCCTGTCTGCCCATGGCCATGGAGCAGCTGCACTATCTGTTAGTGAATTCGAGCGTGCGCAGAAGCTTGTGCAATGCTTGATGAAAGGAGGGAACCTTATAAATTTTAATCATGTTAAATTAATTGTCAAAAAAAAAAAAAAAATGAATGCTCTAGTTCATGAATAGAGGTGTAATTATGATATTGGTAAAGATTAGCTACAGGAGCAAGAATATAAAAGGCCCAGTTGGTTGAAGATACTAACACCAAATTTGGCAGATATTAATCACAATTTGATGCGTTAGGCCTTAAGGCTAATACGTCTTAAATCATTTAAATATAATAACTCTCTGGAACGGCCTGATCAGATTTCAGAAGGCGTTAAGCAGCAACCAGGACAATTTTAGGTAGATCCCAAAAGCGAAGAGCTAATGGCGTTAATCATTCAAGCTGTACCATTAAACACTAGGAATTAATTTTGAAAATATAGAGTACATAATCCAAATCACTATAGAAGTAAAATACCATGGGTGCCCGATTAGTACACGTTCTTGATTATGAAGTGCGTATGTGTGTGTTATGCACCTCAGGACACAATTAGGTGCATCAACATGAAGAATAAAGTTTGAGAAAGTTAATTAAAATGAAATAAATTTGAATTAAGTTTGGTTTGTATTACATTGTCTGCTCCATCGAAAAATCACCACTGCCTCTAAAACAGTGGTTCCGGGCCCCCCTTAGGGGGGCGCCAAAGATCACACGGGGTGCGCAAGGATTTGTCTGCTCTGAGGTTGTCAAAATGAGATTTGCACATGTACAACTAAAATCATAATAACTACGGGTGTAAGAAAATATCGAATATCGGGATGTTATGTTTTGTGATACTGTATCGATCCTCAAAAACACTGTATCGATTTTTAATTAATAGTTAACATGCAAAGATAAACTCAGTTAATACTTTATTTCTTTTGCAAAGAGATGCACCCTCTCAGTGTATGTGACCTCTCAAAGTAGAGCTATGATGCTGGATGTTACAGGAACTGTGATAAATGCAGATCCCATTGTTCCGATTGCATAAAAAAGTTAAAGAAATTCACTCAGATTTTATGCATATGATGGTGTGTTCTTTATACTATGACAGTTTTCCTAAAATTAGATTTAAAAAAAAATCAGAATATATTGCCTTGCTTGAAATCGCAATATATGAAATTTAATCCCTGTATCGAAATACGTATCGTATCGTCATATTCTTGCCAATACACAGTCCTAATAATTACACACTTACTGGATAATTTATACAAAAGTCTGTATATAAAACTATATAAAAAGATATATTTCTTTGCTACTTCTGCAAAAGCACAACCACAATAACAAAAAAAAAGATCATATTATGTATCTGCATTGACTTGGCAAACCTGTCAAGACAGCATCACTTTATTTATGTTGACGAAACTGACAACTTATATTCATTAAAGAAAGTTGATTTAATAGAAAAAAAGGACTCATTTAATACACTGAATCACTTTATCCAAATTGAGGATTTTCTTCGAGGATTTATCATTTTTTTCTGGGGGGTGATGACAACATTGTCTTTACAGGGACATAACCTTTATACTACATGACTATTACTACTACTATATTACATTATTGCTCATGTTCTAGTCTTTTTAATGACGGCAGGAAATGTACAGCTCATGTTGTTGCTCATTGAGTTTAAATAAATAACCTTATGTCTTTATTAAGCTTACCAGATTGCTCTTTGATGTGCAAATTAGTTCACGCAAACATCAGGTAAATTTATTTTCAACTCCAAAAGTCAAAAGAAGTTAAACACAATAATCTATTCATATAAATTGATACGTGTGCTTGAAATAACCACAGTCCTCCGCTAGGGTTGTGCTTTAGGAGGTCATGTGCCAATCCCTGACGCCCTTGATTCCGTCCAATCCCTTTCCAAAACCCTGCACATATCCCAATGTGTTACCAAATCCCCAATTCCCCCCCCCCAAAAAAAAATTCTCACTGCTAAGCTAAATAAACACATCACACATGAAAGAGGATTGATTCAATGCCAAGTGGGCAAGTAATTATGGGCATGGTCTCAGTTAAAAAAAAATAAAAAAGAAGGACCCTCCGACCCAGTGAGGTTTTGACTATGCAGCAAACTCTGTGCCCACATCAGCAGACACGGCAGACTTTACACTCATCTTGCTGATAGAGCGTAACATCCGAAAGTGCACAATCCCTGCTGCCTACCCCGTGTTCACACTTATCAAATCTCACTGACCATTAGGGGACGGATGCTATTCCCATTTTAAGCAACATATAGGCTAAGCACGAGAGGTTGTCATATTTAAGCACCTTAAGTGAAATATTGAACAAATATGTTTGGGTACATGCTCTGCTGAATGCTGTTTTTGTAGAACGTGGGTTCTTAGCAAAATAAAACGTGACTGAACTGTGGTCAGTTTACATGTTAAAAAGTGCAGACTCAAGCTAGAGTTTCTTACAGTTTTCTTTTTTTAATAAAAACAAACTTGAACTTACAAAAATGTTGACACAGGCTTTTTCCTATGCAACATCTTTTTTCAATGGCCAAATGTGTACTGATGGTTTCAGAACATTTACATAGGAAAAACAGATTCATCTCCCTCACAAGATGATATTCTCAAGCTTATAACAATGTATGGGCATTGCACTATTAAAACTGGTTGATATTTACTCTAATATAAGAGAATGTCAATATGGATAACCTGTTTGAATTCTTTGCAGTGAGGACTGTCAGTGCCCAATCAGTCCAGCTACCTGATCCTTGCTAGCACACACACTGCAGTTTATATTACGGTCGTGACTAAAAATAGCAGATAGCTTGACTAATAGATGGCTAAATAGAAAGATGAAGACCTTTCATTTTTATAATGACCGGAAAGGTGACATCTGTCACTATCCATCTAAAGTCCTCACAGTGAACACAAACGGCAATGTGTGCAGACGACTAGTTAGCTAAATAGGATTGGATAGAACCTTAGCATGTTTCAGTTTGAACATATATAGCATGTAGCAGTTTCAACCATATATAGACTGTATATAAAGATGGACGACATGACAGCTCCCCGAAAGTGAAGCCAAAACATATTGATCGCCCCCTGGTGGCTGGCTGCAGTGTAGATCATAAATCCTGCCCCCTCATTGGACATGGGCCAAACTGAAAAGTCAAAGTACACATCAAATACATTTTTCCCAAAGATGGTTTCTGTCATTTTAGGCAGTTCTTATCACGCTGATGTATGTTCAACTTTCCATAACCGTCACGAGTCTGTGTAATAGAACATGTATCAAACTGATCATAAATGTAGTTGTAGAGATATTATGGTTAGCTGTTGTCTTTCTGGCCAAGCAGTTACCGTGGTGCTATTGTAATAGCTAGGTGGCTCACGCTAACAAGCTGCTGCCGTGCTTGGCTTGTGATTGGCTTGAATGTGTGTGTGGGCAGCTCCAGCCCCTCCCCCACTCCCCCGATGAATACTGCACAGACTCTGGCTTCAAATGACGTCAAAATCTCAAGATGGCTTCACTTTTGTACAGTGGCAGGAAGTGGAAACACGTCGTCCATCTATATACACAGTCTATGATTTGAACAAAGAGGCCAGCAGTGCAAAAATGGCTTGAAAAATATTAGTAAACTGTTTCACAACCAAAAATGCATATTAATACATCCCTAATTAGGGTAAAGACTCAGCTTTGAATGGAACACGTTCTACCAGGTGAGCTAACGGGCCGCCCCTTGTTGCATATTTTTAACTGAATTCCCAACTAAGTGTCATTTACTACAGGGTTTATTTTGAATTTATTAAGCAGCATCCACCCGCTATTCTGTTGGTTTTATCGAGCTCCAAACTTTTGGAGGGGAGTACTGTTAACTTTAAGGAAAGGCTGCTCTACAAGGGCTCTGCCATCTGGCATACCACTGGGATATTCTTTCTATCATGTCTGGCATCAATGATTGACATCACGCTAGTTTGATAAACCTTACAAATTAACATGTTTGACAAGTCGCCAAGACATGAAGAAACTAATTAACCAAATCCAACAACATGCAAATGAAGGGAGTCTATATTTCACAACACATGACTAATGTAACGACAAGAGATTAATTGCAGAGGCAAAGTGCAAATACCAGCATGATTGATGCTTCAATGTAACGCCTGCAGTGTGACCAGAGCACCGAACAACATGCATGAAGAGCTTGTGTACTCTGTGCTTGGGGCCCTTCAGGCCGACACTCTCTGGCTCTCCTTGGCCTGACTTTGAAAGGTTTTACTTTTCAGATGTGAAAACTGTTTAATTTAGTGGTGAATTTATTCATTTAACCATATTCACATCAACTATTTTTAAATCTGGCTGTGGCTGGTTAGGACTGCACTGTCTAGTTTAGCAGAGGATGGAATATGGTGTGTGCAGGGGAGCATTAAGTGGGCTGTAATGTCTGTGTGATTGCTGTAACAGCCCTGCTTGGCTTGGCTGGACTGGCCCACAGCAGCAGTCCCTGTCCTGGTTCATTTGGTCGTCTGGTCAGCTGTAAAGACGATTGGAACAGATTGCCAACACTCCCTAGAGAGACTTCAACACCGACTTGGCCAAGAAGCCTCCCGCACACTGCTCCACACACGCGTGTGCTCTCACATGAATGCACAGACAGGCCCGCTGCAGTAACTTGGGGAGCCCAGTCTTTCCACATTCTTTTGAACTCCGTTTCAAAAGAGGAAGTCTGCGAACATGTTCGCCCAGTGAAATTTGGCATGGTGAGCTATGTTCGCAGCTAGGAGGGGGGGGGAGGAGGGTCGGGCCAAACGGAAATAACTATCTCTGCGTCCTACAACTGTGGCAATAATACTAATCACTGATAACAGTCACGGGTAAACAAATCCTATTACCACTGGCCATCAGACCCAAGGTGTATGTGTGTGTGTTCATCTCTTCTAATGAAATTCCTTCCACTCGTCTGCCGGCAGAGAGAGGCCTTCTATCTGACTAATTCGCTCTAATTACTCTAATGAGCCACAGGTGATGATACAGTGAGACTGATTAATTAAATGGGAGGCACCAATCAGGCATGTCTGATTATGCCAATCATATCGACTACCGACTAAATGAGATAACAGGAGACAGACGCACTTTAATTGAGGTATCAAAACTTCACGGAATTCCTTATGCCCTCGCGCTCCGACGATGCCGAGACAGATAAGGCGGGTGGAATGACAACAAAGTTATTGTTATGTACACAGTGCGAAGTCGATCTGCAGCTGCCGTCTGAGCCGTCGCGGTGACCAGGAGTGCACGCACGGAGGAGAGAACGCCGCACAAGCTTCAGATCTCGTTCTCGGTGGAATAATTGGGACTTAAACTGCTAAGAAACACTTCTGTTTACACCTCACACATGCCAAGTAGTCTGCCACTACTCCTTTAGTCCAAACACAATGTAGGTTAACTGCTCCACATTCGCTGCATGTTTTACACATTAATCTAATGGAGTACCACTCTTGAATTCATGCCAGGCGGAGAAAGAGATGGACAAAAATACATTTGCTTCTTCTCAGTAACACCATATTAGTCAGAAGAGGCTAATATTTTAAAATAAAACTTTTCTGTGTGCATTACAAAGTGAGAAGACTTTTTTTAAACAGTCTCAGAACATGACACAGATGTTAAAGAGATGAAGTTTTGCCAGCCAGCGCAGTCGCTAATCTTTCCTTTTATCTCTGACATGTCTGAGGCTGTTATGTGGTTATGATAGTAAACAGTAAAAAGGCGTCTGGAAAGATGTCTTATCTGAAATCTAGGAGGCCTACCTCTGAAACCCACCCCCCCTCCCTACATCTCCCCTCGCGGCGTTCCACCTCCCTATGCGGCTGACTGTTCTGTATGCCAAACCCTACTGTGTGCGGGGGTGGAGTCGTGGGGTGGCGGCTCAGTCAGGAGCGACAGCCGCGCTTGCTACAACGACACGGTACATGAGCACAGATCACAGGCACGCCCCCTCAAAACACAGCACAGTAGCAGGCGCAGATAAGAGACTACAATCCTGGCTGCCTTCCTACCTTTGACACAGCGATAGCAGGGTGCACAACTTTTAAATGTGCCAGAGAGACGCCGTTTTCACAAACCACACAGGGTTTGAAGACGCAAGTCACATCCTCCTGAATTTTTTGCTTTTCCTCTCACCCACTGGAGTCAAAACCGCAAAGTTTTCTTAACCGCGAGCTAACACAATAGTTTCACTGCGACAACTAAACACTTTTTTTATGTGTGTGTGTGTGTGTGTGTGCATCTCTGTTTGTGTGCAGAGCGGTTGGGGGCGGGGGTCAGACTACCACTCTCCACAGCCTTAACAAGACGCTTGTGGTCCCTGAGCGTTTTGCTCCTTTTTTTGAACACAGATCCATATCTACCAACAGCACAGGAGCTGTCAAGACTCACCTCACTGACGCTGACGCAAGCCTGGATCAAAAACAGGCTTTTTACACCACAGCCTCGTTTGTATTGATCCATGTTTCTCTGCTGAGAGACTGGTTGTTGTTTTATCTCCACAACATCCAAGCCTTAACTCTCCTGAAGCCTACTGAGAGCCAGTCATTATTTTTGCCCGACCTATAGTCTGACGAGGGGGTTTCAGAGGCCAGGGCCTGAGCCTAAATACAAATATAATGAGACTAAGATGGTTGCTGGCGTGGAAGGAAGTGCGGCTCGCTCGGTCTCATTTTGCGGAGTTCGAATTTAGCTGGAGGCCCGTGTCACAAAGGGTGAGTGGTGTGGAGGGTGCAATGGGAGGAGAGAGGTACGGCGATATGCTAGGGGTGTAATGCATTGGTGAAAGGGCAAGATTTTTCATCCCTGCGTTTACAGGGTGGAACGGCTAGGATATTGAGATCTGAGATAGGATCAGAGGGTAGTGAGCTGTTTCAGCTACGATAAAGGCCACGCATTACAAACAGAGCACAGATAGAGAGAGAGAGAACTAAAGAGAGAGAGAGAGGGAGAGAGTATCACACCTCTCATCCCTGAATTAATGCCTCCATTCTGCCAGGAAGCCATTCTGTGCCAGTGAGAGGAGATTGGGGAGGGGATGAGTGCACAGATACGGACTAAAAAATGGAAACTGCGATCATGGAGAGGGGCGATAGGGATTAATCAAGTCTGGAAGAAGAGTGGGGCTCTCCAGGCCCTGTAGCACATATACAACCCCGGGTCCCAAGGACTCTGGCGAGCAATTGACACCGCCGCTATTAGTTTATATGACACAAAATGCACACGTAAGTAACCATGGGTGGATAATGATAAGAGTCACAGGTGCAGGCTGGCAATGTTGCACACATCCACTGATTACACTGAGCGCTAGTATTTTTTGGCCTAGAAAGTCTGTGACCCTCGACAATGGAGCAGTGTTCAAAGTTGCTCTAATTTCGTTAAGATTTGATCTGCTCTCAATTCGTTAGCCTATCTGATTTGTCGTAATTCACTTAGATTTCCATTTAAGGACTACGAGCAGCTTCATGCTATTGGCACAGTGACAGGACAGTGAAAAAGGTCTGCATCACTCTCATGTGCCTCTGGTACATTAAATCCCCTCGCACTGCATGATGCCCTTTTCCACGTTTTAATTTAGCCCCGTCTATCTGTTGTATCCCGTAATTTTCTAGACGCCTGATGATGACACATCAGCAGGCGTTGTGCCACAGCCTATAAACGCAGCGTGTTGACTTCTACGCATTAATCAAAAGCATGTATGAAAATGCCCCATTAGGTTAGATATATCTAGACGCTTTTAATGTGTCCAACACACGCTGTCACTATTTTCTAGCGCGGCCCGGCCTTCTGACTGAGTTTGACACCCATGGTCTATACGATCAACATCAACAGAGCATGTCCCGGGGCTGAGTCTTACTCAGCCCTTTATGAGCAAGACTTTTTCCTGCTCCGCTTGCACGACTTTTGAGAGGAAAAAGCCAGAGAAACACAGTGAGAAAGAAGAGAATGAGCATAGCTAATCCTTACAGTAATGACAGAATAATTAGCTTGCATTAGGCTATGTAATGGGTTGTAATTATATCATTTATTCTGCGTTGAGAGAACGTGATATAAAGCCCGCACAATGAAGGAAGAGGAATTGAGCTAAGTGGGAAGTAGGATGGAGCATGTGTAAGAGCTCAGGCTCTCTCTATTGATTGATCCAAACATCAAACGAACCACTAGAGTAATGGGAGGAGTGAAGGACAGCTAAAAGCTATTTGGAGCCTCCACTGCATAAAAGACTTGACCTGTTCCACACAGCCTACATATCAAAACCATCAAACAGCAATCAATAGACCAAAGCGGTCAACTCGACAAACCGTCACCCTACTAAAACATCAAAACCCCCGGCCCAAGCGTCAGATGATAGGCTACACTCAGCTTATCCATTACCATCAGATAAAGAGGAGATAAAACACAGAGCCTAATCCTTTCATGTGTCGTGACAGCCACAGCAGCCTCCGAGGCATTCCTTCAGTCTGGCTCTCAAATAGTTTTATGGCGGAAGGCAGCCATTCAGTTAGCCAGCCAGCCAGCCAGTCAGGGCTGTTCTGGTCTGTTTGTCTTATTTCACAGTTTACACGCTGTTTTATAGGTAGTTATTATGGTCACCATGGTGATGCCATACGTTTTTATGGTCTTTTGGTCTGAGGGCAGAGAGTGTAATAAATGAAAAAAAACACACACACACGTGAAAACAAAGACTCGCAAAACACGCTCCTGCTGTGGAAAGGTCTCCTGTCCCTCCCTTCCTACCCTCCCTCGCTCACTCGCTCTTTATCAGTCTCACCAAATGCCTATCTCCCTGCTTTCTGCTTCATGTGAAACATGGATAGGCTGACGTACAATTGTCCTCTCTCATTCCACATCTGGAGCTGATCAGAGGGCCTCCTGGAAGTTGAGGCCTCTGGGCCTATTAATAACCATACCGCTGAACTCCGGGTCAGACAGCAGTCAGCGGATGAGCCTGTGTCTACTAAACACATATTCCCTTCCCCCTTCCCCCTTCCTCAAGAGGACAACTCTCACTTTTAAAAGTGAAAACGGCAGACTCGGGTGTTTAGAAACATACATCCAAGTTTAACACTTTTAAATTGGGGCATACGGAGGCTCCTACAACTCAAATAAGTAAACTAAAGTTTGAAACTTCTGACCTCGTATTCGGTCACCCTTTAAAAATAAAAAGCATGGGAAAACAGCCTGGGCTAATTGTGAGATAATTTTCTCCCTTCTGGAGTTGTTGTTTTTCCCCTCTTTACGCGTCCAAACAAGTTCAAGTTCAAGGAGGCTAGACCTGTTAAAGGCAAGACAGATGGTAAAGTCATCATCTGTTAGCTCTAAAAGGTTAGACCAGTCAGACGGGCCAGGTCATACTGGGGTCTGCAGGGTCAGACCACCTCTGAACCCTGGCTCCAGTCTGACAGCTGCTCGGGTCAAATGTCACGGAGAGGTTAAGGTATCGTCTAAGGACGTCCAATGAATTTAACAGATACAGGACTGTCACATTTGTATAGAATTCCCCGTGTTTTGGTAGACAAAACCACGGATAAGTCCTACGTTTATTAGCAAACTCAGTGCTAATAGTTACAAAAATCTAATTTGATTCCCATTCAAATTTAAATTAGTATATCAAGCATTACAGTGATTTTGGTACGCTACGCCTAAACCAAGACAGCCATCTTTCCTTAAATGATTACACCTCAAAAACTGAAAATACACGTGAGCAGTCCACTTCCTCAACTGAGTTCCCCTGACTGGGCAAAGTTTGCCAAGCTACGACGTGAAACTAAAGCCGTGAATATCTCACCGAATGCAGAGAACAATTTGTTAAGCATAAACCCCCTCCATCCAACACACACTCGTACACGCACCTGTGAATACAGGGTAGTTGAATCATCATAATCGGTGGTAGTTTTCTGCTGAGCCCAGCCAGCAGTCTGTGTTATTTTTAGAGGGCTGACACAGAAGCAGGCCGTCCATTTACTCGGTGAGCTGGCAGCAGGGACCATCACAGGCTCTGGTTGCTTTTAAACTACCAAAATGGGAATGAGCTCAACATAAACACTGCAAAAGGTGTGGACACTTACAGAAACGGAGTTAGGCTCAGATTCGGAGCCATTACAATTCCATTAGGCTCCTTATAACACAAGGCGGTGTGTGAAAAATGCAAACACATTAAACCATCAAACACCACATCATCTCATAACTGTGATGAATTCATGCTTATGTTTACAGGAGAATAATATAACAACTACTGGGCTGGGACGATTCATCTATCTCCCAATTAGATACTATCATGATACTTGGGTGCCGATTTGATATATATTGTGATTTTTAAGTATTGCGATTTGATTTTTTGTTAACACTAGACCATGAGAAAAAGTTGAATCATACATTTCTAGGGACTTTTACTTTGGAAAATATCTAAATTAATAAAGTAAAAATGTTTGACTTTCAGCATGTATGTAGTTAAAGATGTCATGAAGTCAAATACAGTATATCAGTCATTGTCAGGCATTATTTATTATATTTTATCCAGCAACCCAAAAATCAAAGAATAAATTCAATTCCCTCACAAATTAATGGTGGTATCTTTTTAATTCATAAGGGACATGTAATGTTTTGTACTCCTGGTGAATATAATCCAATCAATGTTATTTCCATATATGTATGTTGGGTATACAGTTCCTTTTGTTAACACCTTTGTTTGAAAACCGGACATAGTCACACGTGTATACTTCCACTAACATCGCCAAGTCTGTCGCTAGCTCTCCCGTCAGCTCCGTTTTCTTTATACATCCATGGTCAGCTCATTGGGGCCGTTTGAATGCATTTAACATAAATGTCAGTATATGGGTGCTCCACAGTTGTAGTATCGGCCGATTTGACCACAGAGATGAGAGTGACGGCTGGCTTGATCGCACGTTACGGCAATACGATAACGTTTCCTGTCCATGACAGAGTTAGCATGCAGCTTTAGCCGTGATGTCCAGCTCTGCTTTTCCTGACAATGTGTGAAACCCAAAGTGTTTCCATACTTTACTGTGTGTGTAGTATTTACCACGTTGGATTTAACGTGTGGATGCAGGTCGTATCCACGCAGACCCTCCATCGTTTTCTACTTTTTCGTTTTGGCTCACGGCGGCCGGCTGCTGTTTGTTTTGATTGAAGGATACAGATGACGTCATGTTACTCAGACTACAACAATAAAATCGGTAACGTCCTTCTACCTCCATATAGACTCGAATGAAACAAATATATCGATTCTGGCATTAAAAATGATTACGTATTCTATGCGATACATAAGTGGATAGATTTTTTTCCCACCCCTATCAACTACTAGCACTGTGAGTCAATTTGACAAAAATGAATCACACCGCCTACCAATTAATAGTAAGATGACGTGAAAGTTTCAAGTTTCAAAGGTAATAAGGGGATTAGACAATAAAATGCTTGCCTTTGCATTAATCACACAAAACCCTGAGGAATAATAAAATTCCTGCAGCAGCAAATCTCAAACTTCTGGATGGACTGAATATAAAAGCCAAGAAAAAAGAGAGAGTGTAACGGAAATTGGAGTGCGAACTGAGGCTAAAGGTTGAAGGCTGCTCCCATTTGACGTGACTGATGGCTTGAGCCTGAAGGCCGGCTATGGATCTAGCAACCGAAGCCATGATTGACATTGAAAATTACACAGAGTGAGCTATTAGCAGATAGCAGGCCATATCATAATTCAATCCCTACACCATCAAAGTGCACCAATATCATAATTCAATGCCAAGAACCATTAGCCTGCTGCGCACCAATATCATAATTCAATCCTGAGGCCATCAGCCCTTGCCAATATCATAATTCAATACTTGGACCATTAGGACACACCAATAGGCCTATTAGAATTCAATACCTATGGTCAATGATCTCAACAGGACACTGATACTGGAGTCATACGTTAGCATGGGATGAGGTCTGCACATCAGGCCTTATTTAGCTCAGACTCCTTGATAACAGTGAGATAAACAACACTAAAATTAGTCAGGGCAAGTGGCTCACCAATAGCTTTGCTCCACCAGACGCTGAAGGCCACAGAGTGTTTGCTGCAGAAACACATTTCGGGCAGGCTTATGCAGACGGACAGGTTTGTTGAACAAAATGAAGCTCTGCATTAGCTTCAAACTCGGCAGTGTGAGCTCAGCCAAACCAGTCAAAAACGCTTCAAACACTGGCCCCCAGTGTGTGTGACCGTCTGCAGTTGGTCTAAATTATCACATTGTGGTACCTTGTGGAAACGGGACTCCCATTTCGTTTTCTGGTCCATTGCCTCTGTTTATATTTCCATGTTAACGTCTTGTTTAGCTCCTCAGAAATACTGTAAATCTCATCCAGGCGCTGCTTTGCTGGGTCATCAGAAATCTGCACCTTAACAACCAATCAAATGGTTTTCAGAAGCTCAGATTTCCTCGGCTGCTTTTAGTCAATTTTTCACTAGAGTTGTCATTATTCAAAAGTTATTCCCACCACACATTTCTTCGGTTTCTTCACTTAACTCTAATCCTCATGTACTGCTGCGTGTATAGTGTAAATGACTGGAGTATGGAAAATACAGAAAAGAGTGATGTGTTACTGAAAATGTTATAAATTACTCAAATGACAGAAGATTAACCAGCAACTATTTTGATAATTGATTAACTGTTGCTCGAGTAAAACAACAGTCATTGGGTTCCAGCGCCTCAGTGCTGAGGATGTTATGATTTTCTGCATTTTATATGTTTATAAACGTAATATCTTTTGGTTTTTGACTGTTGGTTGGACAAAAAGATCTGAAGATGTCATCTGGTGCTTTAGGAGGTTGTGAAGGGCATTTTTTTAATTTTCTGCCATTTTATAGACAGGGTTAGAAAAGAACTTTTTTGTCCCCTTCCAAAATCTACCAGCCACTCGATGGACTATCATTGTTTTTTTTGGCTGTGAGTGAAGAAAATCTGGTGGTTAGTAGGGCTGGGACAATACATGTATCTCCTGATTCAGTATTGCGATTTCTAAGTATCGTGATTCTACAACAAGTATTGCGATTCCATATTACGATTCATTGCAATTTTTTTTTTTTTACTTTTTTAACACTAGGCCATGGGAAAAAGTTGAACCATGCACTTCTAAGGACTTTTACTTTGGAAAATATCTAAATTGATAGGGTAAAAATTTTAGATTTTCAGCATGTATGTAGTCAGAGATGTCCTGA
This sequence comes from Sebastiscus tertius, assembly GCA_916701665.1. Classification (NCBI taxonomy): domain Eukaryota; kingdom Metazoa; phylum Chordata; class Actinopteri; order Perciformes; family Sebastidae; genus Sebastiscus; species Sebastiscus tertius. The sequence goes on along the minus strand of CAKAOH010020311.1, from coordinate 43,851 downwards.
AGTCAAATATATCAGTCATTGTCAGGAATTATTCATAGTAAATATTATATAAGTTCCCTCATAAATAAGTGGTATTTTCTTTTCAGTTTATAAAGGGGCATGTAATGTTTTATACTTCTGGTTAATATAATCCAAACAATCTCATTTCCATATATGTATTTTGTATATACAGTTCCCCTTTGTTAACACCTTATTTTGAAAACCAGACGTAGTCACACATGTATACTTCTGCTAACTTCACCATGTCCGTTGCTAGCTCTGCGGTCAGCTTCGTTCTCTTAATACATCCATTGTCAGCTCAATCAGGGCCGCTTGAATGAATTTAACATAAATGTCAGTATATGGGTGCTCCACAGTTGTAGCGTCGACTGATTTGACCCCGGAGATGCGAGTGATGGCCGGCTTGACTGCACGCTACCGCAATACGATAACATTTCCTGTCCATGACAGAGTTAGCATGCAGCTTTAGCCGTTATGTCTAGTTCTGCTTTTCCTGACAATGTGTGAAACCCAAAGTGTTTCCATACTTCACTATATGTTTGTTTACCACGTTGGATTTAAAATGTGAGGGTGCAAGTTGTAGTTGCAAGTTGTTTTCTGCTTTGTCTTTTCGGCTCTCTACGGTTTGCTTTGGTTTGACGGTTACGGTACGATTATGACATCACGTTACTCAGACTACAACAATAAAAGCGGTAACTTCCCTTTACCTTCGTATAGACTCAAAAGAAGCAAATATATCGATTCTGGCATTAAAAAAATCAATTTAAAAAACATAATTAAAACAAAAAATGCAATATATATATATATATAAGTGAATCTTGAATTGTGACTTTTTTCCCCACCCCTAGACGCTAATGCTAATTACCAACCCTGTTTATATACCAAACAATTCTTGAGTTACTGAGAAGATAATCTGCAGATTAATCAATAATAAAAAAATAATCTTCAATTGCAGCTCTAACAGAATTGTTAGCTGCAGCCCTACTTTATTACACTGTGTGACCAATAATGTTTAATTATTTGTTGGTCTCATACCTCTGAAAACCAACAGGTATTGATGATTTAATAAAAAGCTGGCATTTTAAATTAGATCACCTTGATGAAGGTGAGATAACTGAAAATATGTGGTAGATAAAAAGATAAAAGCAACCAGAAAAGAGTGAGTGTTTCTTTTGTTGCATGTAGGAGACTGGATCTAAGCCCACTGCTGGTCTGCACCTTCCTACTTTACCCGTCAACTACAGACAACAACAGACTTTTTTTTTCTTAGGAATGCAAGATTTTTGTTTACTGAAAACCGTCGGCTCAATATCACAAGATGAACTAGACTTACAAGATTACATTGGCCGTGGAGGCACTGTTTCAAGTGTATGCTTGATTTTTAAATAAAGTGGACATCATCCTCAAACTTACAAGTGGAAACAGCCAGTATAGTCCTCCGAAGTGAGGCTATAGAGAAGTGTCCAGTCACCGAAGTCCAAGCTCTCTCTCTCTCTGCTGGAATACAGAGCAGCAGAATAATGGATGCTTCTGTCATGAGATACGGTGAAACTCTATGATGCCGTAGGTGAGAGAGACTCCAAGTGGGTCTGTAAATAATGCCTGCCACTTGAAAATAGGTCTCTGGAAACTGCCCCCTGTGCTCTTGTTGCTGGGGGTTTGGGGGGGGGGTTTGTCTGTGTAGTTACATTAAAGTGTTTTAGTATTAAGCTGTGGGAAATATGAAAGCAATAGAGAAACATTTTTGGATGATCATCAAATATAAAATTCCATTTCTAAAGATTTTCTGAATATTACCATAACTAAAGAGCTGCCTTGTGATGTTTTTGTGAAGTTACTGATCCCAACTGGTAAAGATACAGTACACACTGCAGTCTGCAAAGAGTTTGAACAGAAAAGCTGACACAAAGTATTGATTGATTTATAAAATACTGGCTGTCGCACCCCTGAAAGATATTTTTCTGGCTTCTTTATATGGATTAATTTCTGTACTGAAACTGAAAAGTCTCTCAGAGAAGCAGAGAAGTTATAAAAGTTAGGTGAAAGCAGAGTATATGCTTTAGCAGAAGCCAGATACAGAAATTTCACATGAGCTGTAGGCCCCCCCTAACATATTGTGATGTCCACAGTCAGCCTGTGGAGGAATGATGCAACTTAAATTTGCCTATAATGAGTCTGTTGTGAAATCTGTCGTGAAATCTGTTGTGATGAATCATTTCAAAGTGTAAGAACACATGAAAGTCACTGCAACAAAGAGTAACTCTACTGTCTTTAAGGTGTCCGTTTTTTCAGGCCTATCTCAGTATATAATCTCTGCATGTATTCAAATATTTGCAATTTATGAATGAAATAAAAAAAAAAAAAAAACGGCTTTCTTAGGGTAAAAATAGGCCTTCACAAAGAATTATGATCAGGATTATTAGGGATGTAGAGATTGTACTCGGGGACAAAATGATTTGTTGTTTTTAAGGCTGTCAATCGATTAAAATAGTTAATCGCAAATTAATCGCACATTTTTTATCTCTTCAAAATGTATCTTAAAAGGGAGATTTTTCAAGTATTTAATACTCTTATCAACATGGCAGTGGACAAATATGTTTGTTTTATGCAGATGTATGTATACACTAATTATTGGAAATCAATTAACAACACAAAACAATGACAAATATTGCCCAAAAACCCTCACAGGTACTGCACTTAGCATAAAAAATATTCTCAAATCATATCATGTGAAACTCCAGCCCAGCAGGCAATAACAGCTGTCAGTGTGTCAGTGTGCTGACTTGACTATGACTTGCCCCAAACTGCATGTGATAATCATAAAGTGGGCATGTCTGTAAAGGGGAGACTCGTGGGTACCCATAGAACCCATTTTCATTCACATATCTTGAGGTCAGAGGTCAAGGGACCCCTTTGAAAATGGCCATGCCAGTTTTTGGGAGCCCAAATTTAGCGTTAATTTCGTGACAAGCTAGTAAAACATGGTTGGTACCAATGGATTCCATAGGTTTTCTAGTTTCATATGGTGCCAGTATCTTCACTCTAGCTTTAAACTTGAGCCCGCTACAACCTGCAAGTTGTGATAATGTGTTATAGAAATTAGTGGCGTTAAAATGAATTTGCGTTAACGCATTATTATCGCGTTAACTTTTACAGCCCAAGTTATTTTATATTACCATATTTGCATTTTATATGAACATTTTGGTCTGTCTTAAGTACAGGCGGTTCAGATTAAATGCAGCCACATTAAATGCTTTAGTGTTGCTGAATCTAAAATTACAAATTGCGGAAAGAAAAACACATTTATGTGATATTTTTATCCTAAAGCAAAGCAGAGACTTCCACGCCTTCAAGTTTTATAAGGAAACATGTCTGTTTGTCACACACTTTTGCATAAAGCCTGCATTAAGAGCTGCTGACTTCATCTGTTTGGATAGCCCTATTTTTAGACTTCTGTTAAGTGCTTTTTTATCTTTTGTTCAAACATCGGATGACATTGGTCAAAATTTATTTTACAATGCAGGGAAAAAAAATGTTGAATTTAATATTCTGGTATCAACTCGAGACAGTAAATGTACTTTTTGTGTTAAATCGAATAAGTGTAGTGTAGACACTCCTCAAAGTAGAGGGAAGGTGAAGAACTTGAGGCCGAGTGTGACGTACAATAAATCGCTGAGGAGTTGGGGAGTGTGGGCCTCCGGTGAGAATTAGCCTCTGATAAGGAAGATGAAGAGAAGTTTTTTCTTTTCCAGAGCTGCACATTCCTCTCACTCGTATGGAGTTTAGGATACACTAGAACGACTTAGAAAGTGGGATGACATAGCCCTGACCAAAGTAGACCGAGGGCAGACCAAAGACCTGACATGCACTCGTCCCTCACTCTGACTCATGCTTAGTCGCTCACCACCCACCGACACACAGTGAAACCTCAGTCCCAATGCCAGGTTTTGTCACTGGGCAGAGAAGCGGTTGGCTACAGTAAAAGCATGACGTGATGCCCCTTCCTCCATGCTCCCCCAGCCTGTGCAGCAACAGAGGGGTAAAAATATCCCACCAGTGAGTTCAGACAACCGGCTCATAAATTAACACTAAAACTCCTCCAGACAACAGCGGGCCAGTCGCTGAGAGATTTAAACCACTCAGGTTGCCACTGACCACAGCTCCGGGATCAGCTTACAAAAACCTTTTCCTAAATTTACCCATTAGGAGGTGGCGAATAAGAACGGGCTCTAGATCAGTTTTCACCTAAGTCACTATTTAGCCGAACATAGTGAACTATTTTTCAAAATGGCTCTAGGGTGCTTTGTTCCAGGAAATGTTATGAGGTGAGATGTAGGCTATTAGGCCTAAATTGGGAATTGTGTATAGGAGAAAGGTCTGTTCTTAATTTCCCAGAGCTTACACACAAAATATAAAAGTATAGGCTAGGACTCAGCTATTCGTATCTTATTAAGGCTCGCTTGTAATGAAGCGCAATCTCTCAAGTAGAAACACAATGTTCCAGCAAACTGCTTGACTGGGTCAAAAAAGAAAAAAAAGGAAAAAACAACAGGAGAGAAGAGTGATGATCCCCTCTAAAGAAACTCAACTCTGTAATGGACGGACAGGGATTACAGACGTTAAAACCTCCTCCATCTGTAATTCACTGTCACCCTGCCATCATCTCTGAATCACTGATCCATTTTGCAAGTGTGCGAGACCTTGCTAAAAGCATCACTGTTGCACCCATTTGTGTTTGTAGTGGTAGGGAGGGGGGGGGGAGAAAGAGAGAAAAAAAAAAAGCATGCAGAAAAGACAAGTTAACAGCTCGCTGTGCTGTTTCAAAGCACTCTCTGTCCTGTAACAACCACCTAGCTAGTTTCTCACACGGCGAATGGGACACGCTGATCAAATAGGATTTTAATGAACATCAGCAGTTGGAGCCTGAGGAGTAGACACTACGGTGGCTTAAAGCTACTGACATCTAGGTTGGGTTGGATTTTCATCATCAAACGGGGAACATAAAAAAAAAAGAAAACATTCCTTTGCTGGTGCCTCGGAAAAAACAGAATCCACAGTCCATGCGATCACAAGGAAGAAGCAAATGAGAAAGCAATTGGCTGACAAGGCCATGCGTAGACCGTGATCATATCATACTAACCCTGCATTATCCTCAGAAAACGGATAAGAAAAACAGGTTCTTCTCTGAAGGCTTTCCTCTAGGAGCCTCTCAGTGGGAGGGAGAGTAAATAAGATGTCATCAATAATAGACAGTGAATGTTCTGAGCAGTTCTGCACACACACGCACGCACGCACACACACACACAAGCTCCGACTGATTCCTATCCTGCAGACAGGCCTGCCAACCGCCAGGCTTTTTGCACACGCTCAGATTCACTGTCCTGACTAATCGCTTGTGATAGGGGCCTTTGCCATAATTACCCAGGGCCTTATCACAAACTTATGCGATGCATTTTTCATGTCCTGGCTGCTGGCAGTGCCTTCACTGTCCGCGCTGGCAGTCAATCTACGAAAAAAGACCGATCTCAGACAAATTCACACACACACACACACCAGTTCAGACGGGGCGAAATGGGTGAAAGCAGGGTGAAGGGCCAGAGAGGAGAGAAAAAATGAAAAAGGAGGGAGAGGGGGGGAGGTGAGGGAGAGGAAAGATTGGAGGGGG
>CAKAOH010020311.1:0-38166 GCA_916701665.1 Sebastiscus tertius | reverse complement strand
AGATAGATAGTGAGGACTGAAAAAAGAGACATTTTTTTACATAATGCATGAATAAGGGGGCACGAGTAGGAGGACCAAACAGGATCAAATAAATAGGAGAAGTGAAGCCTGTGATGATGTGGCATAAGTGCAACACAAAGCCCCGCTGGGAAGACTTGTTCACTGTCCTTTTGTCTAACCCCAGTCATAGGGGCATCATGACCTAAATAAAAAGTTTAAATCCCAAGCACAAAAAAAAATATGTATGAACAATTGGGGAAGGGAGGGGGTATAGCCTACATAATGATACATTAATGATAATAATATTCATAAATTGGTGATTTGAAATTCAGCAATGCACGTTTTAAATGCCACGAGAGAAAAAAAACACAACAGTGCCATTGTCTAACATGTCTTGTGATAGGTCAAACAAGAGCTGTAATATATACACACTGGCTTATATTCACACACACTGAATAGGCCCAATATTTCCCCTCATATATCCTCCTTTAGTGCACTGGAGATTAGTGCTGTGTGTGTGTAAAGGCTGGGGACATTTTTCTGGAAGAGTTCATCATATAATCAACAAGGTCACCATCTTTTCATATGTCTACTATCATTTTTTTTATTATTGAATTGCATCAACAACAAAACACTGTCCCGTCCCACGTCCACTCTTTTCCCAACAAGACGTGGCAATGTCTGTTAAAAAAAAAAAAAAAAAAAAAACCCTCTCTCTCACACATACAGTGTATAATTGCAGTCATGAAGAGAGAAATCCGTCATCACGGAGAGGACTTTCACTACAAACTGCTTCAAAAACCCGTTAGCTAATGTTTCCATCCTTTCATCCACCAACTAAACTTATATATTTGATAGTAAAAAGCGGATAAAAACACACAAGTGCAGCGGCGTCTGGAGCTCCCAGCCCGTCTTGGTGTCACCCAGCAACGCCAACGTCTAATAATGAGTCGCACTTCTTTTTTTTTCTCCCCCAAATTATGGAGCCTTCCAGCGGCTACAGCGTCGGGCTAACTACGGCTACTCGCTCCGGTAAAAGTTGAAGTCAATAAAGATAGCGAAAGGAAAAGCTTTTTTTGTTAAAAGCCGTGTTGTTTTTATTATATTTCGGTCGCAATCCTCCCCAGTGGCGGTTGGGCCCCTTGCTTCTAGCCCAGTTTTGCAGTGTGTCCGATCGATGTTGCATTGAACAAAGAGGATCAATTTCTGATCAGCGGAGAGACTTTCATCAATGTAGAGAGAGAAGAGGAGGAAGAGGTCTTCTCTTTCTCCCGCAAACACCTACCGACACCACCGCGGACAAAAGCACACAAAACACAGCCCGAAAAGAGAGCAGACAGAGCAAGCGAATAGAGGCCGAGCGGGTTTAAACGGAGGTTGAACTGACCTGTAGTTGTTGTAAGTCAAAGCGCTTCCAATATTGAAACATCGATCCTGCATTGGCCGCCATCTTGAGACATATTGAGACAGGAATGAGATGCTGATAGAGAGCGCGGGGGTTGGAGTTCAGTGGAGAGGACCGGGGGGGCTGGCGGGAAAACCCGGACTGGATCGGTTCTAACACTCATCCGGATACACAGCGCGGAGTACGGACGGGAGTCAGCTCACAGGAGTGTTGCTTTAATTATAACGCCATTATAATTGCTTAAATAGCTTTTTTTTTTATCAACATGCAGATATTACAGGTAAATAATAACCAGAGCTTGGTGTTAAATTACTCTTTTGGTTTTATTACCTTGAAAAAAACAGACTTAAGGAGCATGTTTTGATGTTGTAGTTTGTGTGATCATTATGTTTTTATGTGAGAGCAAAAGATCATACAAGAATAATGCCAGGAGGCTACTTGGAAGCCATATGTAAAACAAAAAATAAATAATAAAATCCCACAATTCAGGAGCCATGTTTCATCTGAGCTGTGTGGAGTGTTGCTTTAATTATAACGCCATTATAATTGCTTAAATAGCTTATCAACATGCAGATATTACAGGTAAATAATAACTAAGCTTGCATTAAATTACTCTTTTGGTTTTATTACCTTGAAAAAACAGAAGAGGTTTGATGTTGTAGTTTGTGTGATCATTATGTTTTTATGTGAGAGCAAAGATCATACAAAAATAATAATGCCAGGAGGCTACTTGGAAGCCATATGTAAAAAAAATAATAAAATCCCACAATTCAGGAGCCATGTTTCATCTGAGCTCTGCAAGAAGATAATTAAGACCAACATGTAATAGTTTATTACACCATAAATATAAATATTGCTCCTCCAAAATCAGCAATAAAAATAGAGATTAAAAGTGGATTGTAGGAAGTGATTTTTATTTCTAGGCACCTACTTGCATTTTGTCATAGGCTCAATATAATACTCATTTTTTAAACTGCAGTCAATTTTCTGTTAAAACTGCATACATTTATTAATAATTAGAAAAAAAAGAAAAACTAAAAAATTGATGAAAACTACTTTGTGATTTTTTTTTTTTTTTTTTGGTTTTTGTTTGTTTAGTTTAAGTTAAATATAAATGTAAACCAAATGTAATTAATTAGGACTGTTGAAAATAGAATCAAGGCTAAAAGTGTCTAAATCGTTAAAACAACACATTATCAACAATAGAAATTATCCACAATAACTTCAGTTTCCTGATACATGTATTTCATGTTATTGGATTTTTTCGTATAGGCTCAAACTAATACTCCTTTTTGAAACAGTAGTCTATTTTCTGTTTAAACTGCAAACATTTAATAAAAAAACTCCTTGAACTTAATTTATGAATACTACATTGTTTGTGTTTGTGTTGTTGTTTTTTGAGTCATCCCAGTGAAATACTTTTATTTTGTTTCCTTATGGGTATGAGGGACAATTACAAAATATATATATGTATATATATATATAAATATAAATCAAAATGTAATTAATTAGGACTGTCGAAAAAAGAATCTAGGCTAAAAGTGTCTGTCTAAATTGTTAAAACAAAACATTCAACTCTAATCAGAATTAACCACAATAACTTGAGTTTCATGATACATGTATTTCTTGTTATTCTTTATCAACATGGTGGATCTAGTGTACAAATTCAGCATAATGTGCAACAAAGCAGGGCTGCTGAGGAAACCTGCTGAACTTGGCCATTTAAGAACGGGTAAAAGATGGAGTGGACTCACACTTGGCACAAGCTATTTCCAAGTTCGTGATCTTCTCAATTCCCTATAATATGAATACGAAAGTAAGCCTGATATTCCCCTTTAAGGCATTCTTTTGCTGCACAGATATTAATCAGATTAGTTATTCAAATAAGATTGTTGTGTTGTTAATCCAGTCAAGTCACTGCAGTAGCAGCAGCAGCAGGGCAGCCCAGTGGTGAGAGTGTCAGTGTGCATACATATCTGTTGTTGAAGTGACCTTGAGCAACACACTGAACCCTGGCTGCTCCGGAGGCGTCACTCCTGCTGACCATGTCCTCTGACCCCCTTCAGCTCGAGGATATGCAAAGAATTTCTAATTACACTGTATGGATGTGTGGAGTGCCCTAAATTCCTGCGTCAAACTGTGCCGATTATGCACCTTAAAACACATCACGCCTCGGCTCCAGCCTCATTCAGCTCAGGTTTATCAGGGCAACACATCTGTTTTGCACGTTGTTTTCATTTTTAGCATTTTGTGGGTTCCCAAATGTGACACGTCGAGTGTGTCGTCGTGAGGCCTCGGCTGTGTGGAAAAGTCAACGCCTGCACTCACACTTTTTTCCTTGAATGCTCAGAGCCTTTAAAATAAATATTTTACAGCTTTATTTTTTGCCCTACAATCATTTTAATTTCTTTACAGCCGTTGCACTTTAATGGCATGCACTAAAAATAACAAGAATTTGCCACAGATAATGACGGCTCTTTCCCTGCACTTGTGCGCATACAAAGGTGGGCATTTTTGTGCATTGAATTAGCTCAACTTTCAGGTCATTACTTGATTTGATTTGAAGCAGTTTGTGTCGCCCTCCTTCAGCAGTATGAATGGCGCTCAGTGCTCAACTGCATGTGTACCCTTGATAGCTTTGCCTTATTATATATTTCATTTATAGACATAATACAGCGAATTGCAGGCTGGCCATGACACAGTCACATGCCTTTAATCAAATGTACTGAATTGCACTTAAATAGGAAGAGCTGCTCTAAAAGAATTCCTGTGAAAAAAGACATAATAGCAGCATGATTTGTGTCAGAGTCAATCACTATTTCTTTATCATGATTGTCCTTTTTTAAAAGTATGAGCAACTGGTCTGCACTATGAGATATATAATGAATACTTTTAGACCAAATACTGCATGTTAAATCCCCTCTTTTCTCTCCCTTTCCGCCGTGTTAATCAGTGCTTCCTTGGCCTGCATGGCTTGTGATGCTACCTATCATTAAGCCAAACCAGAAATACAGGTCTGAGATAATCCCTACGGGCTTAGTAGCTTTGCAGTGTGTCCATTACGATGTGTTTATAGATTTCTCTCTTACTATCGCACAAAGACGAAACACACAACAAAGACGAAACACAGTCTGTTTTTATGGCGCTGATATTACTAGGTAATGAAAAGTATTCAACAATATTTTATCAATCAATAACAACGTCTGAAAGCGACCACAGAATGCATGGTATCTGTGTTGAGATGTGATTTATGATTATTTCGCAATGTTGACTTCTAACTTTAGATAACACAATGATTAAATGTTTCAAATACTGTAAGGTGATATAATTACTTTGTTTATTAGTTGTGTTATTTATTGTGTCAAGCACATACAAGTGCCCCCAAAAACACTGCTGCAGTGGTGAAATATACAACTTCCATGTAACAAAACTGCAATCAAAGAAGAAAATATTCCCTTCCTAAAACAGCTCAAATTTTTTTTAACCATCCATTCAAAAGAAATCATTTTACTCCAAAGTGCAGCCCTTAAAGCTGCAGTGGCCAGAAAAGGAGCAAATATGAGTAAACAAAGGTCATTATATCCTGACAGTAGTGCATGAGACAGGTAATCTGAAAAGAGTCATGTGCCTCGGTGTCCTCCGGTGCTCCTAATGGCATCTGCAAGATTTCACAGACAGAAAACAACCAATCAGAGCCGAGCTGGAGTCTTGTCATCTCTGAGCAAACTCCGATCAAGCGGTCAAACTTGGCAGCGTTGATCAAATATAAATCAATATTGTGTTACTGTAATGCCTATTTCTCACCTCAAATGTTTTCAGAAACACCTGTTTAGCTGTGAAATCAGAAAGTTTGTGACCTGGCTGCCATGTTGAGATCAGTTGAGGAAATACCAAGCACCGCCCACCAGCTGGAGCACAGCCAATAGGAACGCTCTCTCTCTCTGAAATAACCTGTGATTGGTCAGAGTCTCCCGTCATGGGCTAGATTTTTTAAAGCCTGAAAACAGAGCCATGAGGAGGTGCAGAAGTCTAGTTTTCTCTCAGAACACTTGAATTACAATATACTGAAAGGTTATTATGGAATTTTTGCCCAATGATGCCAAAAATATTCTGCCTACTGCAGGTTTATATCATCATAAAATGAACAATAAAACATGAAATGGACTTCATCTTCGATCTCATGTAAAAACACATAAGAGACAAAGCATTTTCTTTTCAGGGAGACCATTAAACATGTCTGTTTCTATAGCTAATTTATACCTTATATCTTTGACTTTTAGTTAAATTCTGCTTCACTAAGGCTCGACCAATGAATTTTTGTACATAGTAAAGTAATCATTTGATTTTGTAAAATTGTAACGCAGACTTTGTTGTTAGCATTACAAATCAGTGGATTTTGCACTGCCAGACAGGCGCTTCTTCTCAAACTCTCCGAATTTCAGCACACACTGCATCTCCATAAGGATTTGAGTGAAGCTTCACTAGGCTCTGGATTACTTTGAAGCAGTAGGGGGTACACAGTGTAAGTCGGAACAAGTAAGAGTCTGAGTTATCAATCCACCTTCAAATTATCATGTTCCTGCTGCAGCGGCTCTTGCACGTCTGGCATGAATGACTTGAGAGGGATTTTTCCCCTCACTTGTCTTTTTATTACATTTTATGTTAAAATTAGAGAGGAGAGGAAAAAACGCAGCGTAAATTGTTCCTGACAGGGACAGCAGCGGTAACGTGTTGGGACCCACAGATTTAGCCTCAGTCATCAGTTCATGTGCATTTGGTTAAACAGCGAGAAATAAACACACATTCTTTGTGTCCGTGCCTTTATACCACTAGATCTTATACAGTGCTACAGGGGAGAAAATAAAACAGCCATTCTGTCCTTTAGCTTTCCCACTTTTCTCTGTTTGTGTCCCTTCTCCTGCTGCTCGTTGACTCTGCCTGCGAGGTGCTTTTAGCGGGCCTTGTGTTGCCGGGTCTGAGATGGATGCGTGGCCCTTGGGAGCTGCAGGCAGAGAGCAACACTGATCATGGCAGACAGGCTGGGGAGGCTGCATAAGATCATCATCACCCAGCAGTGGAGTGAATCGCCGCGGTGGCACTTTCACACAACCTCTGACCTCTGGGGTAACCTCTGAGGTCATGATCAAGGTCAGGGGTCAGCGAGGGGCCTCTGTGATCAGGGAGCTCGCTGGGCCCCCTCCTGCCGCTTCCTCCTCTTTTTCTCTCAACGTTCCTCGTGTTTTTTTTTCTCTCTCTCTCTTTCCCTCATCTTCTATCTGTTTGTCTATCGCTCACACTCTCTTTCACCGGCCGGGACCAATTGAGACATCCCATCCCCTGGGAGCGCAAAGAGGAAAGCAAGAGAAAATCAATAGGGAAGATGAGTGAAGACCTGGGGGTCCCATCAAAAAACTGAATGCTTCACTCTGTGCTGGTATGATTCACACACAAAAACACATACCGATACACAGTGGTATTACTTCTGACATACAGGAAGCTAGCAGCAAACTTGGAAAATGTACAAAGCTATAGAAAAAAGTCTGCAAAATATGTTTTTGGTGTATTTGACCTAGAATAACACTAATCGGTGCAGTTCCATGCACCTAATCCTTATAAGATCGCTGACACTGTTCATAGAAAATGACCTGAGATGCCCCACGTGTGGCTGGTTTTCTGCAGCGCTGTTCGAACAGATAAAGATGAGATATTGATCCCTAAGTGGAGACTCAAGGTCTGCAGACGGCAAATGAAAGAGCGTTGACACAAAAAAAGTTCTTTTCTAGCAAGACAGATGCAGACAAAATGGAGCAAACATAAATGCCAAGCTTTGTGTGTATCACCGTGGCTGTAATTTGAGCTGAACAAAATGTCACCCTATCACCAATCAGTGCAACTTTAATTATAGCTCATTTCCAGCAACATTTGCCTGGTTTCAAACTGAAAGAAGACAAACAAACTCATTCCTCTGTGTCATTTCCTGACCTCATCCACCTCTGCTATTTCTGAAGAAAGACATACATGTGTTTATAATGTTTGAGCCTCGCCGTGTCTCCATAACTTATGAGATTGCTGAGTTTCTTCCCAACGCGAGATAACCCCCGGGCAGGACATTAAATGATCGGCTGAAAATAGAACTGTTCAGATGAAAGGGAGGATAAATAATGCAGAAAGAATACAAAACCTCTTATGGGGATATAACTAGTCACACACACACACATGCACGCACGCAAACACACAAAGGGATTTTTTTTTTTTTTTTTGCTCCACGGTGAAGAAAAGTGAATGGATGTAACAGGAAGGAGGAGGACCCAGTGGAGACACACATGCTTCTTGCTTCATCTCCTCCCACTCCTCCTCCTTGTCTGCCATTTTTTTTCCGCTCACACTCACACACTTCATGACATACTCTGTGTCTGTGGGGAGGAATAATGTTGTCCCAGTCACGCCGTGTTTTTCCTGCCCACCAGAGATCAGACACAACACACATCAGTGCAAGATTCCCAACCCAGTCGTCTCATCATTTTTTCATGAATCAGAATGACGACGACCTGGACAGTTATCGTTCTTCACAGAGAGTAATGTGTATATGAGGCCATGTGTTTTATTATTCCTGTATTTGTTTAGGTTAGATCACCAAAATTTTAAACTGTGAGTCACTTATTAAGATTTCTGGTTGGAGGGTGCTGCAATGGCTGGGTCATAGCTGATAAATAAAACATTCGAGACAAACCTTTTCAAAGCCGCGCTGCTGCCTGCTTAATTTACAGCTGAAATGTTTATTCATTCGCCAAATTAAAAATGCATGTTTAGAGAAAAAAAAAATCCCAGTATGTCAGTACACAACTCAGGCAGGCTGCACAGGACAACTTCACATAGTGGCTTTGTGCTTGTGTAGGGAGACACCTAGTGGTAAAAGACACACATAGCGTGTCCATAGGGAGAGAAGTCCTCTTTACATGGTTTATTATTATCGCTTTATTTTGACAGGAAGAAAAATAGTTCATTAGTCAACCCATAAAATCTGAGGGGTTTATTTACTAATGATTTAATATCTCAATATCTCTCAAAAATTAGGCTCCAGTGCTATCAATTTTCTAATAGACTTCTGATTTGACCCCTGGCCTGGCCGCTATTCTGTCTTTCGCAGGTTATGGCGGACTGAGTTTTAGCTAGAGGGGAGATACTGGTATCATATGAAACTAGAAAACCTAAGGAATCCATTGGTACCAACCATGTCATTCTAGCTTGTCAGGAAGATCGACAAATAACACTACGAAATGGGTTACATTGGTACCCACGAGTCTCCCCTTTACAGACATGCCCACGTTATGATAATCACATGCAGTTTGGTGCAAAAAACTGTTTTTGAATGTAGTATAAATGTGTTATTTCTGCCTATACTAAAATGGTGTATTTGAATATTTCTGCATACTGGGGTCCTTAAACAGTCTTGAATTATATAAACTGGTTATCACTGTAAAGCTGAGACTCTAGCGGATATAATGAGCCTAATTGTGATGATATTAGAAGCCATTTCATTTTAGTGAGACCATTTTTTTAAACTTGACCTCACTGTATAAAATGACCTGTGGTGACCCCTAGGATAATCACAGCCTCATGAAACTTTACAACCACAAACTAGAGACCTAGGTCATTCAGAGGATGTATGGCTTTCCTAGGTAGATTGACGATAAGGGGGTTTCTGAACAGAGGTGCTCGCCATCTAATTGCAGAAAAATGCAATTCTTGCAGAAATCTCAAAATGTGAAAAGTTTTTGATCCCAAATCACAGCATGGCTTTTTTTTATAGCGTTCCTCAAGGTCTTGGTGTCTTAATGAGGTATTTTGGAGGGATTATTGATCATTTTATCAATTCTCAATTGGTACAAAAATTGTTAAATTTAGCACCAAATCTGTGTAACACATGGTATCAACACAAAAAACTATTTATGAGACATAATAGAACATGGGAATGGACATCACAAACTCATCAACATGTACTACGCTCTTATACACTTAATTAACTTATTAATTTTTTTTATCAATGACTAGAACAACTTGATACACAGTGCTGAGCTGCACCCCAAATTAATCTTCCCAGCTTTCAGATGACGTACACCACCTCTATGTGGCATGTACTGTTGACTATCTACCCCTGAACATCCCCTGAAAAAGAGGTCGTAATGGAAAGGGGCTAAGTGAAAAATATGCCTCACAAAAATGACCTCTGCTTACTTCATGAGCAGGACACCGCGCCCTGGTGTTTACCCAACCTAAAAGTGCCTGGGAGGCCGACCGGGGCCGACAAAAGCCCCATTCACCGGTAACAAGAACCCGGGCCAATAACGCTGCCTGCCACGTCAAATGTTTGAGCATACAGCAACTGGTGGTGCAAATGTTTTTAGACTCTGTTTGAGGAAGTCAGGTATTGGACAACAATACAGGAAGAAGCCCATGGTGTTATAGTCAAACAATCTGACCTATTGTTATCTGCAAGTAGGATATTAAGGTGTGTCTGCAGGCTGCAATGAGTTCTGCCCTCGAGCTGCATTTCCTGAGGACGTTTTTTTCTGGACACAGTGGTTGTGTGAGAGTTTTTTTTGGGGGGACATTGGGGGGAATAACTGCAGGATGATGGGAGCAGGGGCTTATTGGAGAGCTGCGGGTCGCTGACCTATTGTTATCTGCACTCCTTAAGTAGGACATCAGCAGGCTGCGTTTGCCCTCTAGAGCTGCATTTCCTGAGGACGTTTTTTTTTCTGGACAAAGTGGTTGTGTGAGAGGATTTTTTTGGACATTTGGACAATGTGGTGCAAATGTTTTAGACTCTGTTTGAGGAAGTCAGGATTCCTGTATTGTTGGACAACAATACAGGAAGAAGCACATGGTGTTATAGTCAAACAATATGACCTATTGTTATCTACACTCCTTAACTGAAAGTAGGACATTAAGGTGTGTCTGCAGGCTGCAATGAGTTCTGCCCTCTAGAGCTGCATTTCCTGAGGACGTTTTTTTCTTGGACAAGGTGGACAAAGTGGTTGTGTGAGAGTTTTTTTGGACATAACTTTAGGATGATCGGAGCAGGGTCTTCTTGGAGAGCTGCTGGCCGCTCCACAGCCTCTGCTCCCCGGGCACACAGGCGCTCCCGGTGGTCCCAGCAGGACTCGTGCTGTGTGGGCCTGCTGGTTCTCAGAGTGACCTCCACCTGTGTGTACGTGGCCGTAGTCGGGTTTCTGCTCCTCCTGGGTTTCTTCCTGCTGGACTCACCGGACCCGGACCCGCCTCCTGCAGCCTTTGACGCCGTGGTGACCCTCTTGGTGTGGACTCATCCGTTCGGTCGGTACCGGAAACTCCCGGACTGCCTTAAACTCTATCACATAGACGGGTGCGCGCTCACCGACGACGAGCGCGCGTACCCACGTGCCGACGCGGTGCTCATCCACCACCGGGACTTGGTCACCGGAGCCGCGGATCTGCCACCGGATCCGCGTCCAAATGCGCAAAAGTGGATATGGATGAACTACGAGTCTCCTGCGCACACGGCGGAGCTGTGGCGCTTTGAGGACGTCTTCAACCTCACCATGACGTACCGGGCAGACTCTGATGTGTTCCTACCGTACGGGTATCTGGTCCCACGTGGTGGACTCAGCAGAACCCAGCAGAACCCGCCGCGACCACACCTCCTGGCCTGGGTCGTCAGCAACTGGTCCGAGTCACACACACGTGTTGTTTTCTACCACGAGCTCCGCCGGTACATCCCGGTGGACGTGTTCGGTAGAGCGGGTCAGCCGGTACCGGAGGATTCTGGTACCGGCGTCCAGGTGCGCAAGCTGCTCCGCCGGTACCAGTTCTACCTGTCTCTGGAGAACTCGCAGCACACCGACTACATCACGGAGAAGCTGTGGAACGCGCTGCAGGCCGGCTCGGTCCCGGTGGTGCTGGGTCCGTCCAGGCAGAACTACGAGCGGTTCTTACCACCGGAGGCCTTCATCCACGTGGACGACTTCTCCACGGTGCGAGGCCTGGCCCGGTACCTGCTGATGCTGAGGAGGAACCCGGTGCGGCTCAGGAAGCACCTGGACTGGAGGAGGAGATACAGAGTCCACCAGACCTCCTTCTGGACTGAGCACTACTGCACGGCCTGCAGGGCGGTGAGGAGGACCAGAGGCAGGACAGATGTTGTCCAGGATCTGACACGATGGTTTCACTCGTGAGAAACGCACCTGACTGAAGTGAGAAGACTCACTGCACACCTGACCTTATGACCTCCAGCTGTGCCCTCCAGCTTTCAAAAGAAACAACAGAATATATATTTATGATTGTTTGGGAGTTGATTTATTTAATTTATATGACTTTATAATTACATTTTGATAGTGTGTTGTCTTCTTATTCATATTATGTTTGCAAAGTTTCTTTTTTTTGTAAATATGTTTTATTGATTTTCAAAGATTTTATCCCACAAAAATAACAGATACAAAACATGTATGAGTCAAACAAAATAGATGATTTATCATTATGTTTGCAAAGTTTCTAATGGACTTTGTCATCTTCAAGTGGGCTGCTTGTAGCCCTACATGGATTTTGCATATTGTATCATAAACTTTGCATTCACTTTTCATTATTGCATTACAATAAGAAAATTAGCTGGCAAAGACTTGCTTAAGATGATTCATCACAGCGAACAATGTTCCTGTCAGAATCCTCAACTTCAGTGTCACGCAGCATCAGTTGTATGGTGCTACAATACAACTCACTGACTAATAATGAAGGTGATGAAATGTTAACTGTGATGCTTTATCAGTGGCGGATTAAGGTGGTCAGGGGCCCCCTAGGCTACTCTTTGTGTGAGACCCCCTTCTGATCCTGCCATGTGTAAAAGTGTGTTAGGAATATTACACGGCCCACAGATACACACTCGGAGAGCATATACACACACACACACACACATTGAGACTTACTTGAAGCCTTGAAATATCCCGCAATTTAGGGATTTTCTTTAGTAGATCTCGATCACGGTGTTCTTCCAGCCGTTGTGCTTTTTGTTGTTGTGCTCCATGATCATATTTTCTTTGTGACATGTTATTGCTGCTATTCAGTCCAGTAGCAGTGACGAATCAGCTGCTTAATTTTTTAAGATGTTTCTTATGGGCCAATAGGGGTCAAGGTTGTTCTTTTTTTTTCTCTGAAGTACATTTAAATTATTGGGGGCCCTTGCAAACATGGGGCCCGCAGGCTGCAAGCCAGCCTGTGCATTAATCCACCCCAATGCCTTATCTATCTCAAGTTTGACATCTTTGCAAGGTGACTTTTACACAGACCTGAAATGGAAATCGGGGCTTGAAAGGTAGAATGAAACACATTGTTTTGATCCATAATATGAAGAAAATATTATTTTGGATTGATGATTACAATAACGTGCAAAAAAAAGCAGGTATTTTCAATGAGTTTAGGATTAAAGTAATGCATGTATTCAGAGGGAGTGTGTAACTTGTTATGTGTTTGATTCAGGGAGGCATACCATCTCCAGAAAGTACGTGACACCTGAGGCGTTAGCAGCACTAAATCATGTGAATCACGCTGGATTGGATCTGATATCAGCTTATCAGCATACATGGTTGATGCTCATGTTATAGTAGAAGCCATGCATCCCTGAAATAGCACTCAGAGTGCTTTCTTTGTGCCTGCACATTATTGCAACGCTGACCTAAATTACCTTAAAAGTGTTGTTAGACTCCAAACCTCGTCTTTCCAGTGCTGTTCATACGTCTGGCTCAACTTGTTAAGAGAGCAAGACAGCTGTACCAACACACACATCCTCTACTGTTTCATTAAAACGGTGCTATTTACACAGCCATGCTCATTTTGCTGATGTTTTTCCTATCCTTTATATATATTGTCGTAGCTCAGGCTGCAGCAGAAAAACCTCGAAAATGTGTAGAAGGAGGTGAACATGTGCCGCTTCAGGAGTCACTTGATAAGAATCAGAAGCTGTGATGTGGATCATTTAAATTTACACCTCTGAGTTAGTGCCCTGACACAGAATTAACACTTTACACTGTCAAATGAGACATTTCCTGCAGGCGCAAGGGCCGCGAACACCGCTGCTCCCCATAATGAGCTGATGCCTCAACAGCTGCTGAAACCGCTGACGTCTATCAGCAATAATGCTTTCAGACGGCCAGAACAGCCAGACCCCCTCATCCCTGTCATAATCCCATTCATGTACACGAGGGGGTTATAAGAATATCTAGTTACTGTGAGGAAAATCACTCTGTCTGCTTTCAAATATAGATCCAGTACATGTCCTGAAGCTGGTTTGACATGTCCTCATTCAAAGTATCTTACCTTTCCGCTGTGGGAAGCACACACTGTATAATATAGGCCATGCTGTATTGTCTGGACAGAACAGGTGCTGGACAGTTGACCTAGTAGTTTATAAAGGAAGGGAACTCCTCTTATTGTTTCTTCACAGCTCATGTGATCACAAAGCAGACTGCAAGAAGATCCACACGATGGCAAGAGGCTGTACAGGATATCTAGCATGTTGATTACACACATTGACCTGCTATTAGCCCACTAACTATTTATTGCTTGCCATCTAAATGCAATTTCTGGTTAGTTATACAGACTAATCGATACTGGATATCATATAGTTTTTGATCAGGAATCTTAGAAATCAAGAAAAAAAAGGTTATATACAACAGAAATATAATCAGCTACATGACTGTTTGTGTATTGCGTGTGTTTTTGGTGTTTCTGCTGTCTGAGGACCGTAGACCTCCTCTCTCATCTGAAAAGTGTGTTCTGTTACAGTCGACCAAAAAGGCCAAGAAGAAGGAGGCAGGAGGCTCCAACGTCTCAATATTATGTTTGAGCTGAACCAGATCCAAGAGTTCAAAGAGGTTAGACCAGTGGTTCCCAATTTTTTTCACATTAAGCACCCTTAAACTGACACAAATTAGACCACGGACCCCCATTTAATACGATTTTGTCCCTACTGATAGGATTTTTGATTTTAGATGTTTTATTTAGGGCTGTCAATCGATTCAAATATTTAATCGCGATTAATGTCATGATTGTCCATAGTTAATTACAATCAATTGCAAATTAATTGCACATTTTTTATCCGTTCAAAATGTACCTTAAAGGGAGATTTGTCAAGTATTATTAACATAGGGACTGTTAGGGCTTAATGCAAACATATGTATATATTTATTATTGGAAATCTATTAACAGCACAAAACAATGACAAATATTGTCCAGAAACCCTCACAGGTACTGCATTTACTGACTTGACTGACTTGCCCCAAAACTGCATGTGATTATCATAAAGTGGGCATGTCTGTAAAGGGGAGACTCGTTGGTACCCATAGAACCCATTTTCATTCACATATCTTGAGGTCAGAGGTCAAAGGATCCCTTTAAAAATGGCCATGGACCCCCTGGAACTCCTTCAAGGACTCCTTGGGGGTCCCCGGACCCCACTTTGAAAACCATTGGGTTAGAGGACAGATGCTGTGTTCATGTAGGACTCCATCTCTCTCCCTCTTGCTGTGTGGAGCTGTACTGCTTCTCATGGTAACCTGTGTGGCTGTCCTCTGCTTGCAGGCTTTCACCATCATTGATAAGAGTGACCTGAGTGACCTAGCTGCTCTGGGTAAGTATGTTGTATTTAGTAGTAGGGATTTAGCATTTCCACATAACATGCTCTATTCAAGAATGTCAGTATGTTTCTGTATTTACTTATTATTTATACTGGGATTTCCATCATGCAGCTATCTTACAGTTGCTGCTTCACTGTTACAATGATGATGATGATGTGTTTGATGGCAGATCACCTTAAAGTTGGTGACGATGACCTCGATGAGATGACGAGGGAGCGTTCAGGACCCCTCCACTCGGAGAAAATCTCAAAGGTCAGTTAGTACCAAGGTTGCGATGATTGTGCAGTGTGCATTTTTTAGTCTTTGAGTTTCAGTGTTAGTTTACTTTTCAGAAATATTTTTATTATTTTCATTTGATTTCGGTTTTTGAGAAATGTACATTATATTTATTTATATATTTACAATTTTATTTAATCTTTACTCTATTATCAGTGCTGAAAATGAATGTTAGTAGTTGGGTTTCACTATTTGTCGTACAGACTGCAACTGTAACGTTAGGCTGTGAACCCAGATTAATATTTAAATGTTTGTTGTTTAGTTAGGTTTGTTTTATTGTTTTAAATGAAATTGATTTATTTTTTCTCAGTTTCAGTCAAGTTTCAAGCTCTACACTGCTTTTATCGTCTTCCAAAGGAAAGTCTTGGTCTTGGGTTGAAGGAATTGGTGCATAAAAAATTTCCCCAAAAAACACAGTCAACTATAATCTTGGTGTGTGCAACATAGTCATTTTCTGTATTAAATCTTAGCATTTGCCTAAAAAGCAATACTAAGAATAGCCAGTGATGACACATAAAGTATCAATTGAAACTGAGTCAGTGCAGTGTGCATCATTACTAACAGTTTTACCTGTGTGTTTCTGACCCTGAGCAACGCCTTCAGTCCTTTGACCTTTGACCCAGAAGAAACAGGAGTCAGGAATCAGGGGCGGGGGGGAAGTGTGAGTATGTGATTCTCTTCATAGTCTGCACAGACACCACATAAATGACTCAGTGGCTTGTGATGCCTCTCACAGGGAATTCATCACTCAGATAACTATGAACGACTTAAATCACTACCAAACTTCCAGGATGCAGATAACGCACATCTCGGTCAGTGAAATACAGATCACAGTTAATTCAAAGTCAAAGAGATGGAAGCAGTAATTCTTCTTTCCTGTTGCTCTCGTGCAGCATGAAATATCACCTCGTGTCACGGGGTGACAAGTTTACAGAGGATGAGGTGAGTTGTTGCTTGGCAACAAGGTGAAATATTGGCTGTATCAATATGAGATAGTGATTCAAAGGTACCGGCGGTGGCGACGCCGCTGAACAAGCTGAAGGTGAGCGCTGATGAATACCCAGAATCTAAGGCAATTTAATTTGATTTAAACCCCTTAACTACCAGCTCAGGCTTATTACAAAGATCCTTCTCAGCTCTCTTCCAGACCCCCTCTTCAGTAACGGTGCCATTCATAACCTACATGGCCCCTGGCGAGAGACACAGTAATCTCATTTGTACAGCAACAGATGTTTCTCTTAAAAACATCCGTCGACTGGGGAGAGAGAAAAGTCTGCCTCTCATTCTCTCAAGGGATCAAAGAGACCAGTCTAATCGCTATGAAATCTGTCACATTTGTACTGGTTTGAAGAGACATATTGACTTACAGTAGGCTTAGTATGTTGTGAAACGTAAACGCTCTCCCTCTCAGTCCCTCTCACACAGCGTACACATATTTTATGAGGAAGCTTTCCTTCCCTGTACATCAAAAGGCCGCACAGAGGGGGGAAAAGAGAGAGGAGGAAAATGCATATGAAACAACAAAACCCCCAGACAAATAAACAGCGCAGTGTTCCCATGGCAGCGCGGTGCAGTAATCTGACGGCTGGTTTCCCATGGCTGTGTCTCACTGCCCCATAGACCTCCACTCTGTCTCACTGATGGCTCCTGTGATTGCAATCATCCATCTTACTGTCAAAGGCAAAAAAAAAGAGGGCAAGAAAGGGGAAATCACACACACCATCTCTCTCTCTCTCTCTCGCTCCCTCGTGTCCAGCAAACAAGCCACCCCACTGTGAGCAGAGCCAACACATGCACCGTGTGTTTGTGTGTGTGTGTGTTCATGCTTATATGATCTACAGAGAGAACATGTGTGGGTGTGCATCTTTTGGTTGTCTGTGCCTGCCCATTATACTGCATGATCAGTCACTGGAGTGTACACGGGGGAGCGGTGGACATGTCTGATCTTGCAGCTGATCAAAAGCACCAGAGACTTGTTCCCTTGTGGCCGTGCAAGCGGGCCTCATATCAACATGTCTCTGTTCAGTAGACAGGAAAAACAAGAGGAGAGAGACAGACAGAGGAGGAGGAGGAGGAGGGGTACATCAGGAGTAAGACAGAAACAGGCAGGCAAAGCGCAGATGAAAGGGTGCATAAAGAGGCCAGAGTGGAATATATGACAATGATACATAACCGCACTCATCTCCCTGTTCTGATGAGCTAATTGAAATGGCAAAAGCCAGCGTTGTGTTTGTCTGCAGATGTAATAGCCCGAGTGATCCCTCTTTCTGCAAACCTGACAGCTCTCCTCTCTTCATCACAAGAGCTGAGGATTTACAAAAAGAAAAAGTGCAAGAAACACTTTACCTGTTTGCTTGCAGGTAAATCAGATGTTTACAAAGTTGGATGTCGCCGGTAACCTTGACTACAAGAACCTGTTATGTGATCACCCACGAAGAAGACAAAGAGCGGGAGTAAAAGGAGGAGAAGAGACAGGAGGATGAAAAGAAGAGGAAGAGGAGGCGCAGTAAATAGTCTCCCCACGCTGTGAGGCTGCGGTGTATACAGTATGTGTGTAAATGTAATTATGTGCAATAAAGTGGCGACTCTACGAAATGAATCCCTTTGTTGTTGTGACTTTAATCTTACTTCAATAATGAACACAGATAAATATCTGCTGAGCACGACATCTCGCAAATGAAACAACAAAGCACCTGAACATTGTTTAGTATAAAAGATAATGGAAACATGCACAAGACACAACAGCATTATTTAGAAAGGTACATCAGTAGACTCAACCCTCTATAACATATGATCACTTATCAGATACAACAGATACAGACAGGTCCTTCTCTTTTCTGTGAATGATGGTTGAAGGAGATGTTTGACATTTTGGTTTGCTTTCTGGTGGGGCAGCTAAACGGAAATATTCATAACAATTGTGCATTTTGCGATAAAAGCATGAAATTTGGCACAGATGCAGGTTTATATGTTATGAAAAGATATAGATATCAGGGCGCTGATAATCGGGACCCTGGGGGACATGGCAGCCATATACCAAAATGTTGCAGAAAACTGATTTTATGAGTCTTGATGATTTCCAAGGTGTGTTCAAGCTGAGATCAGATGTCAGAAGATCACAGACATGCTTTTTTTTTCTCCTCTTTATTTTTTTAAAGGTGCTTTTTAAAAGCTTTTAATCTGAGAAAAACGTGAAAACCAAATAAATGCAGCATGGTCACTTCTGGGTCACATTTCACCCCCTTGCCTTCATGACAGAATGACAACCAATACACCTATAAAACGGCAAGATCTTCAGCTTTCCATCTTCTGACATCTGATCTAATCACACTTTGGAAATCATCAAAAGTCACAAAATCAGTTTTCTGCAACATATAAAAGAATATAAAGCACCTATTTGGTGGCCATTTTGAAAAAAGATCAAATAAAAACAAAAATGTTTCTCAAATACATGACCCACCCTAGCTTTAATATTGGATTTTATCTAGATGTAACTGTTAACGTTGGTGGCTTAGCAGTTTGTTGACACTTTCACAATCTTTTCCCCTGGTGGGAGACATCGTTGCTGTCAGATATTTCCAAAATCCCCAACTCTGATTTGTCAGTCAGAGGCTGACTTGAACAGTTTACCCTCTCGGCTGCTCATAATTTTGGTTTGAACGACATATCGTGAGCGCCGCTGGGCTAGCTGTTTCCGCGTGTTTTAAGTATTTGTGCTAAGCTATGCTAACTGGCTCCAGTTCCATATTTAGCAAACAAACGTGAGAGTGGTATCAATCTTCTCGTCCAACTCTCTGCAAAAAAGCGAGTGAGCTTTTATCCCAAAATACCTTTACACATGAACCTTGTAATGGAGAAAACAAAGATTGTACAAGGCATGGTCAAAGCTTTTTTGGTCTCTCAGAGACTTATTGTACAATAATTATATCAGGATGGAAACAAATCTCAGTCAATGTAATCCTATTTAGTGCTACATCAGCCAGTCGCGCGAAGGTGCGCTGGAGCCGAGCACGGTTTGCGGTTTCTGGGCCAAAACTCAACTCTTTCAGCATCTCCTCCTTTTTCTTTCCAGATGTGCGCTCTCCAGATGCTATTTCACCTAACTTTATTTTAAGCAGATATTCTTGGCAGCCTGTCATGTCTTACCTCAGTTTTAACAAGGCAGAGCAACCAGAGAGACACAGAAAGAAGAGAAAGGAAGAAATATGTTTGACAGGCTAACACAAGATGAACCCCGAGGTCGTTCCAAGAATGTGTTCGACACTAAATAGTATATTTTGGGTCCAGCTCTCGGGAAACTCACATCGCAGCCTGAGGAGCTTTGCAAGATCAGCCAAGGAAACTGATGTGTTTACTAGGCAGTCTGTTATCTGAGGAAAGAAAGAAGCCAAAACCCTCATAACACTTTATGAGGTTATATTTCAATGTACAACATTGTACAAGGGCTGCTGCTATGGTTATGTGGACTACGAGCATGCAGCGACAGGGTCAAAAAGACTCAATAAAGCCATTCATGTGGATGAAATGCTCAACATCTCTTCGTTTTTACAGCTGTATAAAGACAATAATGGGCAAATAAATTGTAATAATATGATATAAACAAAAAGTGTACGTCCAGTCAAGCAAAGTTTGCCACATCCATCACAATTATACACATACATACAAAATGAGACTCTTAAAGGGGAGCTCGTCTTTGTAGCTGCCTCTGTACTGGAGCTTGAGCAGGCTGAAGGCGCTTGGTCTTTATGGCAGAGAAAGAGAGGGGATCCGAGAAGCTGCCAAATCCAGATCCCTCAGAGTTCTCTGCGTAAAGACATGAAAGACAGTCATCCAAAAAATAATCTTCTTCAAATACTGCCAAACAGGAATAGTGTGACATTTTGGGAAATACGTTTATTCGCTTTCTGGAGGAGATTTAGATGAGAAGATTGATACCACTCTCGTGTCTGTTTCTTAAATACGAAGCTACAGCCAACAGACTGGAAACAGGTGGAAACAGTTAGCCTGGCTCTGTGTAGAGGTAACAAAATCCTCCTACCAGCACCTCAAAATCTCACTAATTAACACGTTATATCTCGTGTGTTCAATCCGGAGAAAAAAAAACAAAGAGTAAAAACAACATTTATGTGCCGGACTATTTCTTGGCAGAGAGCAGTAACCTCCTGGTTGCCTGGCAAGTGCTCAGAGCCAGGAAATAGTCCGACACACAATAAAACGGCAGAACGCTTCGATTTTTATACTGATTATACAAATTAAATGTAACGTGTTAATTAGTGAGCTTCACAGGATTTTGTTACCTTTTTGTCCAAACCGGTCGGAAGGCACATAAATAGCACGACATTACACAGACGTTGCGCGTGTCGTGAGGACTCATTTTAGGCTTTTCATTTGTACGCCATGCAACAAAACTATGGTAACGTACGCAGTTAGGTTTAGGTAACAAACCCACTTAGTTAGGTTTAAGAAAAACATCATGGTTGGACTTAAAATAAGTACATAAACTAAGTAAAATACATATGGAATCAACGTAACACGCCTGCTCGCCATAAGCGGTCTTTCTCGCACTTTATTCTACGTCACTAGCTCTGATTGTAGCATGTTTACATGGAGCTTTTATATTGCAGTCTGTACAGACTACATGGCGTGCACATGACACGCCAAACGCAAGAAAGGTGTTCTTATGGCACGCTAAATGCCTTGCGCATTACCGTTGCATTCGTACGCCTTTTCAGGCGAACAGGCTGTTTTGTCAGAGCCAGGCTAGCTGTTTCCAGTCTTTGTGCTAAGCTAACTGTAGCTGCTGGCTGTAGCCTCATATCTAATGGACACATTTGAGAGGTGGTATCAATCTTCTCATCTAACTCTCCCGCCAGGAAGCGAATAAGCCCATTTCCTCAAAACGAGGCCTGGGAAAACATTTTCCTTCATCTCTGTTTTTCTCCTCACCGTGAACGCCGATCATGTGCTCCAGGATCAGGAGCCTCTCGGCCAAGATCTTCAGGGCCTCCCTGAGCTGCTGCACGGCCTCGCCCTGAATAACACCATCGTAGTTTAGTATTTTTCAAATGAGGGAATCAGGAGGAAAAGATACTAATGGCTCTTACCTCATTCAAGCCTTCTCCTGGCTCTCCTTTTGGCCCCGGTGCTCCCTGTGAAAACAGAGTAAAATAATCTGTGTTGTGTGTATGTGTGTGTGTGTGTGTGTGTGTGTGTGTGATGCAACACAATAACCTTATACTTACAGGTAGGCCCAGCTCGCCTGTTACACCTGGAAGCCCCTGGTAGAGAAAGAACAGAGAGATATACTTTAGGACTCCGGCTCACACACACACACACACGTCTCACCGGCTTGCATTCTTCATCCCTCCGTGCTAATCTACCTCTTCACCAGATCTCAAATCATGCTAGTAGAGGAAGGGGATCAAGTTTAAAGACAGAGGCCCACTAGAGAGCCGGATAAAAGAGGGGACCCGACATGGCCGCCCTGATTAGCGAGGCCTGGCCTTGGACGAGAGAGAGAGAGGAGGATTAGTCACGGCTCGGAGGGAGACTTTGAAGAAAAGCTTGTTCACCTTTAATGTGTTGAAGACTGCACGACAGCGAGGGGCATTTACAAAACGTAGAACAAAAAGCATTTTGATATAGTTCATCAGAATCGAATATGTTCAGCCAGCTTGCTAATCCAATAACGAGGACGATTTGTACAGCAACCTCACCCTTTCCCCCAGATCTCCTTTAGGCCCAGGATCGCCAGAATTGCCTTGGAGGCCGTCCTCGCCCTTATGTCAATAAAACAGAAGGCCGCGTGTTAATGATGCCAGTCATGCATTCATATCTTTTATTGATGAACAGATTCAGATACTCACATCTCGTCCCGGCAGGCCTGCTATCCCTGCAGGTCCTCTCAGTCCTGGAGGGCCTGCAGCAATATTAATAAAAAACATTCACACATCAATGTCAAAATTAAATTCTGTCAATATACAGTTTAATTAAATTCAGAAATTACACTCCGGTGAGAGACATTTGTCAGGGTTTACAAAATAAAAATGTAACCGCCGTGTTCTTAATATTTCACTTAAAGCTGCAGTGGGTAGAAATGGAGCAAATATGATTAAAAAAAGTTATTTTCATAAAATGGTCACTATATCCTGACAGTAGCGCATGAGACAGGTGATCTGGAAAAAAAATGCAGCCATGTTGAGATCAGTTCAGGCACCGCCCACCAGCCGGAGCAAACTTTCTCATTTAACAGCTAAACAGTACACTCAAGATGTTTCTGCAAACATTTGAGGCGAGAAATAGGCATTACAGGAACAGAATATTGATTCATATCATGATCAGCGCTCCCTAGTTTGACTGTTTGATCAGAGTTCGTGAGTGATTGACAGCTGCCTCCGTTGAATTAACAGATTAGATTTTTTAAAGCCTGTAAACAGAGTCATGAGGAGGTCCAGAAGTCTAGTTTTCTCTCAGAACACTTGAATTACAATATGCTGAAAGGTTATTATGGAAGTTTTGCCCAATGATGGAATATACTGCCTACTGAAGCTTTAAAACTTCCTTTAAATTAAGTGGATTTAACAATATTTTCACACAACAAAGTCACATATATTTTGGATCTGCTTGTACCAGTGTTTTATTTAATCTATATAAGGCTCATAAAGTAAAAGTTTTCAAATTCAAACAATCACTTATTTGTTTCCAAACACAATTATATTGTTTAGAAATTGTATGTTATTGTGCTTAAATGTCTTGCGCTTCTTCTGACGCATTCTCCTGTAAATTAGCATGCCATGTTTCCTGTCTTTCGACATTTTGGGCTCTTGACTGGGATTTTGTGAGTTGGAGCAGCGCTCGGCTGCACTACAAGTCAATCATGACACATTATACATACATAGTGTATATGCCAATATGAATACATACAGTACATACTACACATGGTTCTGTGGTGTGTCCCTCTAACATGTGGGCAGAAAACAGATTATACTCAAACCTGAGGGACCGACAGGACCAGTTGGACCAGTTGGACCAGGAGGCCCGACCACGATCTGAGGAGCAGGGAGGGTCTCCTCTGGGAAAAACAACAACAACAACAACAAAGTTTAGTTTAACCTTTGCACAGAAGAAAACAGACTATAATGACAGATTATAAAAAATACAATGAATACCTGACTGATGTCATTCAGGGTCAAGAGGTCATTTACAGGTTTACATTTAGACCATGTTTATTTTAATCAAAAATATATTAATGTGCAGTTACCCAAATATATTTTCACTAATGTCCTTTAACTTTTCTTCTGGAGTCAACTGAATCAAAATTTGTATTAATGCATTTATTGATCAACTGAAGTGACTCACAGGTTGCAACACGGCAACCGGCCAATTACAAAAAACATCGCTCAAATCTTCATTGACTCCATTGTTGCACTGGATATCTGTGCTCTGCAAACCTCAATGTTGGCATGAAGTAGATTTATTTCAATTGACAAGATAACCATCACAAAAGAAAAGATGGTTCCATTGTGACTCTAAACATTTAACATCTGTAAATATCAATGTTTTGTACGTTTTTCCTTCTATTGGTGAAGCAAAAACTATTCTCTGCTAACCTTCCCTCTCATCTTGGGTGATCTGATCTCAAATGAACAGCTCTAAATACAAACGTAAATGCACCAAATGGAAAATAAGAACGCACTGGGACCCAATTACAGTCACACTCCGGGGTGGTCAGCCATCGCAGCATGTGACCACATGTGTGAAAGCTCACAGATGTAGTCAAATTAGCAGTAGAGCGAAATCCAATCAAAAGTGTTCACTCACACACACAATTTATTTGTGATTTAGAAACACAATGTGGATCTAGAGATGCTGGATCTGCCTCTACTGCTGTTACAGACTTTGTTTGCTGTGTTTTATACATCTTGGGTAAACCTATAAAATCTTGTGCCTTTCAAACAGCTGTTTGCTGCATCTATCCATATACCTATACAGCCTGTTCATTCCCAGAGCGACAAATATTAATGCTTTGTCACGGCCGTCGGCATTTGATACCGATGCACAAGGCACCCTTTAGTGTTGGTATGAGACACACTGGGCTTTCCATTAACTACAATGTACACCCATCCGCGGCAACAGTAAACGCTCAGAGAAAGTCCTGTGGTAACGTAGTTTAAAGATGGATGGGTCCAACAGACACAAGGCTTTCATCCAGGAGACCACCGATAGTGTCCCGTGCGTCACGTTACAATCAACTGTTCGTTCGTGTCCCGTGTTCACAATGTTCAGTGTAATTTCTGCTTTACAAACGTAATTTTAAGCCCAACCATGTTGTTTTTTTCTAAACCTATAACTATAGTGGTTGTGTTGCCTAATCCTAAGCAAGTGTTTTGGTTTAATTGAGAACATTAAGCACGTGTTTACTGCAACCGAAAAGTGACGCTGAGGGCTCGTTAAGCACGTTTAGTGCGATCGAAAAGTGACGCCGAGGGCTCGTTAAGCACGTTTAGTGCGATCGAAAAGTGACGCCGAGGGCTTGTTGAGCATGTGTTTAGTGCGACCGAAAAGTGATGCCAACAGCTTGTTAAGCACGTGTTTAGTGCGATCGAAAAGTGACGCTGAGGGCTTGTTGAGCATGTGTCTAGTGCGACCAAAAAGTGATGACGAGGGCTTGTTAAGCACATGTTTAGTGCGATCGAAAAGTGATGACAAGGGCTTGTTAAGCATGTGTTTAGTGTGATCGAAAAGTGATGACAAGGGCTTGTTAAGCACGTGTTTAGTGCGACCAAAAAGTGACACTGAGGGGTCTGGCAAAGTGACAGTATGTGAGGAGTTGGGATGAGAGTGTGTTGATACACTACTGGGGTCTCAGCCTGAACCTCAGGGTGTGGGGTCCTTTTTTCAACCAGCAGAAGAGATAAGTTAAGACATCAAGGGTCAACATTCAGACTAAACAGCAGGATTAAATCCAGCGTGACAGTGATCGACAGGAACAGCTGGTCAATTTAAAGAGGTCCCATTTAACGGAGCAGTAAACGCCTGGACATGATCTTCCTTCAGGAGGTGGAAGCCGTGCCTTGTTCTCAGCATGTAGGCTATTTTAAAGTATAAACTTTGTTTTCAACCGCACCACACTTCCTCTCCACTTTAACATATGCTCAGAGTCAGTCTTCCCCCCCGTGTTGAGACAGCGCTGTTACATTATGGCTGCAGTCCACAGAACGGGTCTAGAAGGAGCAGATTTCCCTCTGGAACTAATTTCCTAATGTTACAGTCTCCTCGAGCCTGGCTGCCTCCCCGAGAAACTCCACATGAGTGGCAGACTATCTCCTCCCTCGTTCATAGCGAGCCCAGATTTTGGCTCGGGGCCGCGGCCTGTTCCCCCAAACGCAGACTGTTGTGCTGACAGCTAACAAATTAGGCCTGATTTACAGCCAGTTGGCCCCCCTCAGCTTACATGGTCCCACAGACCCAAATCTACATAGTTCCAGACCCGCAGACACAGTTCTGGGCTCAGAAAGGCAGACGCAGCCAAAAGCTTAATCGGAGCCAGCAGTCTCCATGAGGTTATGATTATAGCATGGGCTTCTGCTGCCTCCCTGTGGTAAAACATAGGTTTTAAATGTGAGAAATATAACTTTTGCACTATATTTCAAAAGACATGAAGATTTTAAACCATGATAAACCTGTTATTTTCATGTTTAGCACTCTATATGTGTATTTTAGGGAGTAGAAACAGAAAGTGAAGCTGTATTAAAGTGGATAAAATGAATGAGAAATGTCTCAATATATGATATTAATATATATAATATTCAGTCTTTTTTAAAAACAACACCTGAGCTAATCTTGTGATTCATTTGCAGGTATTTGGCTCCGTTGTTGGGTGTTGTTGTTACATGAGGTTGCAGTAAACAGTGGCTCAGAAGCAGCGCCACACACGGATACAATCAAACTAAATCTAAGCCAGCCCTTCGCTGCTAAGAAACAATGCCCTCTCCATTACGTTGAAAACTAAAGACATATATTGCTCGCTTAAACACTTGGTAACAGCTACAATATGCTCTGTGCTTCCACCTGTGCCCCCTTTTAAACCAATTTTCCACACATAGAAACCCATCTGGCACTGGGTTCATGTTCTGCCTGACACAGTGATTGCACAGAGAACAACAGGATGAACATAATGTATGAATGTGAGTGTTTAAAAGCACATGATTCATCCAAATGGACTGGTGGTTTTGGCATCGACTCAGACGAACCAAAAATTGAACGCTTGAATGGTTTTACAATTGTTCTTGTGTCAGAACTCAACCGTGTGTGGAAGATCGGCTCCCATTATGTTCTTATTTAAGGCCATCTGGGACGACTCAGCCTTAAGTTACTGTAAAAGAGTCAATTTGAGTCCGCTCACCTTGATTGTCTACGTGAAAAACGTCACCACGCTCTCGGGCAGAAGAGGAGCTCGGCCCCGGAGGACCCGGTGGACCTGGAAGGCCGGGGAGACCTATTACTCCTGCTAGACCTCTGTCCCCCTTTGGTCCTGAGCACCGAGGTAAAAACAATTAATTAAAAAATAATCAATCAATGATGTTAAACAAGCATTTTTGTCAATTTTGAGTTTAAAAATTGTGATCTTTAAATGAGCAGATGAGACTAGAAGGTCTGATGATATTTTACCAATGGGTCCAGGGATGCCTGATCTTCCAGCCGGGCCCGGAGGTCCAGCAGAACCTGGAAGCCCCGGTGGTCCGATGGGTCCTGGAAGACCTCTTCCTCCTGGTGAAGAAAAAAAAACAAGAGACAGTCAGTCAAATGTTCAGTTGACTCATCAAGAGGAAAATTACTCAACCTGTGGAAACAAACCTCAGGTGTGGGGTTTGAAAGAGGGGACACTATTGATTTGCATTATGGGAAATGTAAGATTTTTTGCAGCTTGACTCATACAAAGGACTAAAAGTCAGGATATCTCAGCCTCTGCTGCTTCAGTTTTTATCTTTTTGTTGTTGTTTTAAAGGTGCAGCGTGTAGGATCTGGCGGCATCTAGCGGTGAGGTTGCAGATTGCAACCAATTGAAACTACGGCTGATGCGTAAACATGAAAATGCGAATGTCCTTATCTAGAGCCCGTGTTTGGTTTGACCGTTCTGGGCTACTGTAGAAACATGGTGGCCGGCTCTGTGAAGAGGACTCACTCCCTATGTAGATAAAAACGGCTCATTCTAAGCTAACGAAAACACAATGATTTGTATTTTCAGGTGATTATGCACTAAAAAAAAACATACTTATAATATTATATTCCATTTCTGCAAATAGCTCCCCCTAATTGTTACACACTGCTCTTTTAAATGTCTCTTCCACAAGTCCCCCAACTTTATGGAAGTGCAATCCTAAATTGTTGGAGTACTTAAACCTCCTTACTGCATCTCAGCGCCGCACCAAAGTACTGAAGATGGTAAAATAAAGTGAAAAATGATTAAAATGTCTATTATACATCCAAACATGAGCAGCACAAGACAATAATCTATCATCCATCTAACGAAAAGTACAATTTTTGTCTTATGATATTGTGTGTTTACCCTCTTTAGAACTAGCAGCCAAATAAAGCCAGTGAAGATGTAAATAAATAGTTTGATAAGAAGATTAAGGAGTGTAAATTGTTATATATATGTTATTCCAACAAACTTCATTGGAGACTAGAGAACTATTCCTTTAAAGGTGCTATAATATGTTTCATTCTCCTTGCACCGTTCCATTTCATTTACTTTATAATAAGTTGTTGCCAGGCACTTACCATCAATCTCAACCATTTATCCATTTTTTTCCAGAGACCCAGAGATACCACGTGATACCAACGTTGTTTTACTATTGGTTCACAAGCCAACATAATTTATATATTTTTTTTCAGGAAAAGCCATACTTTTATTCGACACCTTTCTAAAGGCTCTGTGGATGTATTCTTATTTTTTTTTTTTTTATATTCATCTATATAAAAATGTTACCAATAAGACCATTAATCATCTCTGAATATTGAAACTGTGCATTAGCTGTTAATTAATTAAAATACAAACATTAAGATATCAGTGAAATAACATTACTTTGTGCACTTTTCTTTTTTGCAATAAAACAGCTCTTCAAAAATCTCCACTACATCTTTCAGAAAGCATGTTTTTGGTGATGCGTTGACACACCTGGTGGCAGGTATGATGGCGGTCCAATAGGAGTGGGTTGGGGTGCGTCCACCTCGTTGTCTGTTGAGCCCTCTGGTAAACTGCTGACCGTTGGCAGGGATGACCGTTCCTCTTCTAGCAGCTGGATCTGGAACAACAGCGGCAGGTTTCAGACACATCTGCACTCTGGTGTGTGTGAAGTAATCTGTGTACAAATGTTCACTTGTCTTAATAAATCATAGGATGAAGGCAGTCGTGTAGGGATCCTCGTTACCTTTGATTCAATGGCGTTTATTCTGCTGTTCATGTCAGTGAAACTGGTACAGTTCAAACACTCTGTCAGAAAGAAAGACAGAGAGGGATGAGTTTAGTTTCTGGGCATACTGTATACTTCTTCTTCTTCTTCTTCTTCACCATCTGTCTTTTCCTTTCCTTCTGCTTCTGCCTCATCTCTTTCATCCCAGTTTCTTTTTTTCCATCCTGGCACCATCAGGGGTATCTCTCTACCTCAAGCCAAGACACACAAGAACAATGTCCATCAAACCAGACCCAGGAATTTATTAGGAATTCCTCCTTAAATCATGTCACTCACTCACTCACAGAATAAATATTATCAGACCTCTCGTGAAATTTCCTCTCACACACAAGCCTGGTGCACACCTGCTTGCCTCCTGACTCAGCATGTTTTCCGTCTGTCTGCCCACTCGCAGTGATGGCCCGTATGCCCACACTCACATCCTCCTCCAGATACCAAAACCATCAACTGTGTGTAGCACATAGAAACACAAACAAACACAAACATACTCACACATCTCCATCCATGTACTTTCACTGCCATTTCCAAATGTCTGCGAGGAAAATGTGATTTATAGACATTTTCAAGACACAGTATATTCAATGGATGAGTCTATATACTTTTCTTACTGTCATCACATCCCAGGAAAAGACCAAAAACAATGAATTGATTCTGTTAACAAGTGTAGCCAAAGCCTTTTTGCCACAGACCTCCATTAAAACACATCAATTAGACACTTTTTCATTCATTTGGCGTCATGTTTCTGTCCACCTGATGAATTTAAGTCCAACGTTCACTTTCTTTTAGCTCTGATTTTGGTCTCTACCAACTCCTGAGGGAAATATCTTGCTCTTTAGCTGCTAAATGCTAAACTATCTTCCCCAGCTAGTCGCTGACAGTATCTGTCTGTTGTTTGGTGCAGAGCCTGTAGCTTTTTGCAGAAAAGAGTGGCCTGCTGCAGCCCAAAACAACACTGATGAGGGCGGTGAGAGTGATCCAAAAATAGTAAAGTTGTGGCTGTAAAACCAAAACATTCTTTTGTTTTGGTCGTTTGTTGACAATAACCAAAATCTTGATTAATGGCAGACTTATCCTTGAAGAAACAACATTAACACTAAACAAAAAAGACACTTTATGCTTATTTTTTCAGGTTTCTTATATTCATTTTTGCTGTCAGCGCCTGCAACATATTTATGTGCCTTATTGAAATTCTTGTTTGCCATCCTTGTTTGTTACTTTCTACGTCATCTTCAGTCTGTTTTGAACACACTCTCAGCCAACTCTCTCACAAATTATACCATTCTAGCTACCACTAAACCGCCAATACCTACACGTTCCTCGCTGTGCTGCAATTTAGGATCCTTTACATGAGTTGTGATCCAAAAAACAAAACACAGAGTAGCACATTTTTTATAGAAAACCCCAGTACTTGTTCTAAATGTGAGCTTTCCTCTGGTCTATGGCTCATAAGAAGTGTGGAATGTCAGCTGTCAGTCCCACAGACGGGACCCACCCACATTGTGGTCATAGCAGGGATACCTAGAACGAGGAACAACTGACGCTCATAAATAACTCGTAACAAAAATGACCCAAACAGCTCTCGTTTGCCTAAATCAGCAGCTTTGACCGCAGCACGCAGGCTACTAATGGCAGCCGCTGAGGTTTCTACTTCACTGAAATAGGACAGGGTGAGTGTCTGTACCGTGTCTCTGTGTGTGCGTCTACAATCACGTATCCAGTCCAGTGATGTATGGGTCTGCGTGGGTGTGGTTTCTCAATGCCTCGTCTCAAAACAATCTTGAATCTCGCCCTGGAGCGCAGCAACAACAATCAACAGCTTGACCCAAAAACACATTCCTCAGGATTCATCAACCCAAATACTGAGAGCTGTTCAACCGCCACATCAATTTGTTGTGACTGACTGCATGGAGGTTTCTTCATCGACAACATCGAGGACATCAAAGCTGCAAAACAGCAAGACTGTGGGCAATCATAGGCTCCACAATGTGAGAGGACTGATGAGTTGATATTATGCCTTCATCTCCTCCACAGTTATTCATTATCAGCCCAGAGGAAGTCTCCACCCGCACTCACTCTTTCTCCGTTATATACAGTGCATCAATCTGTGATGCATTCCAACCGACATTCTGTGATGATGTGATGACATTTCGTTTTTATAGCCGATCATAAAATATATTCCTTCTGGGAATGCCAATATGAGCAGATCCACCTCTTTGGTTCAGGCTGAAATATCTCAACCACTATTCAATGGAGTGCCATGCAATTTTGTGCGGACATTCATGTTTCCCGGAGGATGAATCCTGATTTTGGTGAACCCCTGACTTTTCCTTTGGCGCCACTACAAGGTTGACATTATTGTTCTTTAGTTAAATGTCTTGACGTCTATTATAGATATTTATGGTGCCAAGAGGATGAATCCTACCGACTTTGGTGATCCTGTAACTTTTCATCTAGCACCATCATCAGGTCAGACTTCAGACTTAAAGCTTTGCCTCAGCGAATTATCCACAACTCATAGCATTATGACGTTAAACGGAGGGTTACCAGGGGAAGCCCGGAGGTGTTAAAAAAATAAAATAAACAAGGAGGACTGGCACGTGGGTGTTTAGCCTGGCATATACTGTATGTTGGTGTGCCTAAATTTAGAAAGAAACACCACATTAACAAGGAATTAAAATGGTACACAAACACATGAAATAAGAGGAATGCAAGCAAAGGCTATATTACACACACTGGTTTGGTCATCTACCATTTCTTTTATTTTTTGCTTAAAAGGACCATTGTGTAACATGTTGGGGGATCTATTAGAAGAAATGGAACATAACTATGTTTTCTTTAGTGTATAATCACCTGAAACTAAGAATTGTTGTGTTTTTATTAGCTTAGAATGAGCCCTTCATATCTACAAAGGGAGGAGGTCTGCTTGAAGGAGTCCGCCATGTTGCTCCGCCATGTTGCTCCGCATGTTTCTACAGTAGCCCAGAACGGACAAACCAAACACTGGCTCTATAGAGAGCTTTTCACATTTTTATGTTACCTGAAGGTCGCTGTAGTTCTCCGACACACTGTGAAACTGCGGTAATGTGAGCTGCAGAGTGCAAAACCGTGGCACCGCCAGCCGCCGTCTGTCTTCCGTTGCTCCTAAAGTAGTGTTATTATGGTAAGAACGGCCTCTAAGCAAGGCGAACGGCGTTACTGCAGTTTTGCACTCGGCAGCTCACATTACCGCAGCCTTGGAAAGGGAGGAGTGAGCGCAGGAGTACTTAGTTGGTTGCAATCTGCAACCACGCCGTTAGATGTTGGAAAATCCTACACACTGCTCCTTTAATGATGCTGTTTTGACAGAAACAAGTAAATTGATTATTTGACAATTACTCTTCACTCTGACCGTGAAGAAAGTAAAAGGCGTCAAATAAAAAATTCCAAAGCAACGATTGTATGTAACATGTTTTGATGTTGTCACGGTGAGGTGATATGTCGCAAAGTGATGTCCCATTCCTATTTATACCATTTTGAGCCTTTACAGCCTCTCGCAATCAAGCATTTAGGTGACGTCAATTAGGGTTTAGGGTGGACATTGGGCTTGAGCCAGCCTTAGAGCCGCTAGCATGGCTGTACACTCTTACTCTTGTTTTGTTTTTATCCACTTTCACTTAACCTTTCAACAAACTTCAGAGAACTTGGTGCATTTTCAAATGTAGGTGGAGAGAGTGATTATGACAGTCTAGTACTGTAGTTGCTTTGCTGAATGGTCAATTGGCAATCAAATAAGCGAAGCTGCCTCGTCCATGTTGGTTTTCTGCTCCTCAGACACTAAAGTAAGGATACTCTACGTCCACTCTTCACTGCTAATGAGCTAACTTGTTCAAGCCTCATCTCTTGTCCAGCGAGAGCCAGAAATAAAACCAGGAAAACACCAGAACTGAGTCAGTCTACCAGAAATGTTAACCAACTGCGTTTTCTTTTCTTTTTTTTTCATAAAGGTGGCGGGCGGGATTTCCGTCTCTGCAGTTGGAATTTAATTAGGGATAGAAAACCAAACTTCCGCTGTGCTCGAGCTGATGTTTAGAACGGGACCGCAGCTATCAAGTCTGTTTGGATCCATAATTACACCATGGCAACATAAGACGGGCTTATTTTTCTTGGATTGCTCTCAGCTCATGGGAAAGATTCAGGATTGTGTTGTCTTTAGTTAAGCCAAATAAACAGAGAGAATTGGGAACTTTTTCCTGCTCCAAAGAGAAGTGAAGGAATGATTTGTAGGTTGGAGCAGTTTTTCCAACTATTCAGATGCTACATCTTGTCTGATGTTATTGGAACTTCAATGAAAATGATGACAAGAGCATTTGGTCAATTAAAGGAGCATTGAATTAAGTTTTTTATTATTCACAGGAAAGAAGTGGCAAATGCAAGTGCAATTTATTCTAAATGACCACAGACACAGAATACTTCAATCACATAAAATGCAATTAACAAAAACATCAGATTGCTGGGTAATGCAGCATGCAAATGGATAACATGTCCATAAATTACATGATACGGAAGGAAAGCTGACGTTAGTCTTGTGTGATAAGCGCAACTGTTAAGTCTGACGATTAAAAGACTAGAGCAGACCTCCAGGCGAAGCACAAGAGTGTAAATAAGATTAGAAACTCTTGGAAGATAAATTTTAATTTACACATCAGAGGAAGCAAAACATCTCAGAAAACTACCAACTCGCCGACTTGTTTGATGAATCATCCCTTCCATTATTTTGTGATCTACAGTACAAGACAGCACAGGATATGTTGGCAAGAGTGTAAGTCAGACTGTGAGCATCGTCTGTTGAGACATTTCCTACATTAGACCTGGATATAGATCAAAGAAATAAGTTTCTCACAGTTTTTTGCACTCACACACACACACACACACACACACACACACACACACATGCACAGACAACCACAAAACAAACCATGACGCACACAGCTGGGGACAGTCATTTTCATCGCCACTAAATACTCGCTCTGTCTGTTTTTGGTAGCAAGACGGAAGGATGATGTATTGAAACATCTTCTTGGACCGTCTTAAGAGTCGCTGTCACATCCCCAAGATACACAGACAAGTGTGTGTGCCCAGTCTGTGAGCTCTGTGTGTGTGGGTGTGTGCGTGGGTGTGTGTGTGTGTGTGTGTGTGTGTGTGTCCGTGTGCAGACCACAGTCGGCCTCCGAGAGCTGGCTGCGTCCCAGGAGCCTGTTGTGTGTCGGCCCCAGCCAGCAAGTGGTCAGCTATTGCTGGCATGGAGAACAACTGGCACAGAACACACACCCACACACACACACATGCTCAGGCCGAAACACACACACACAAATGCACAGACAGACACACACACTCCTACTGTCACAAACTCTCTCACTCACTAAATCACACACCCACTTTGACCGCGGTGGCTGCTGGAGGACGGTGAACTGAGCTTTTTTTTTTTTTTTTGGAAAACCAAGACGTCTAGTCCACAGTGGGACCATTTAGCATTTTTCACCATGATGCCAGCTGACAGGCCACACACCATTTCTTTAAACTGAAGCTGTGCAACATTTAACAAGTAAGAAATACTTGGCAATTAATGGAATTTCCCATTCAATTTGATGCATGGTGCCATTATTTCACCATGGAGAACAAGATGTAGTCAAACGACTAAATAATGGACTTCAGAACCACAATGAGGTGCCGTTATTGATCTCACATTCCTCCTCACAAAATGCTGTGAATGAATCTCTTCCAATCTGAGAATAAACCTAATTCATCCGTCGTTCCCTCATTCGACCAGAATGCATCCACTCGTCCCATTGCGCTGCACCGTCCTGCTCTGGTGCTGAAACACCAGCCACTCATCAGTCACAGTCAGAGATGGATGACCCTGCTGGTGCTCAGACATACGGTCATCGTCATGCTATGAGATGATGTTGTGTGAATCCGGTGAAGAGAGACGGTCACACGCTGATCAGCTGAAATGAGGGCAACAGTTTTGAGGTTCAAATGCAGCGGTGTCCGATGAAATGGAGAGAATGGAAATGGTGGAGACAAATTAAACAGAGAGATGAAGAGCGGTAGAATATCACTGCTAACAAGTCATATTGGAAATATTGTAAGTATGAGATGAGCATGTGGACCACTGGTGGTCCCCAGGGAGAAGAGAGAGTAGGGGTGGCGATCGTCCCCATGTTCGAAAGAAATGCAGCAAAAGTGCCTTTTAAGGCGCCCTTCCAGTGGAGAAAACATGATCTAGGCTGTCCTTCCAGTAGAGAAAACATGATCTAGGCTGTCCTTCCAGTGGAGAAAACATGATCTAGGCTGTCCTTCTAGTGGAGAAAACAGGATCTAGGCTGTCCTTCCAGTGGAGAAAACATGATCTAGGTTGTCCTTCCAGTGGAGAAAACATGATCTAGGCTGTCCTTCCAGTGGAGAAAACAGGATCTAGGCTGTCCTTCTAGTGGAGAAAACAGGATCTAGGCTGTCCTTCCAGTGGAGAAAACAGGATCTAGGCTGTCCTTCCAGTGGAGAAAACATGATCTAGGGTGGCAAAAGAGCAAAGGCTTGCAAGGAGATGAGTGCAAATGGTAGAATGGAAAAAAACATGATCTAGGGTGCCCTTCCAGTGCCGATAACATGATCTAGGGAGCCCGTCCAGTGAATAAAACATGATCTAAGGTGCACTTCCAGTGGAGAAAACATAATCTAGGGTGCCCTTTCAGTGGAGAAAGTTTCAAGTTTCAAGTTTATTCGTCACATACACAATTATACAAGTATAATGCGCAGTGAAATGCTTATGTACCTCTCCGGCTGTACAGTGCAACCAACATAAACCAGCCAACATAAATAATAAACCAACATAACAAAAGTGTTATGTTGAAGAAAACATGATCTAAATCTAAATTTAGTTTAACATGGTTATATACCTGCATACCAACATTGTAATTGGGAGCATTAGTATTTACAGAGCTGCAGCATGGCTGTAGACTGTAGTCTTGTTTGTATTTTGTGCACAACTTAGCACTAGTGTTGATTTGAGAAGCCACCACAAACAATAGAGGTGTGTTCTTACCCAAAAACAAACACCCTTACACATTAACAGGCAGATGTCCTGGCCTGTCTTGACTACAGACA
Source organism: Sebastiscus tertius (assembly GCA_916701665.1). NCBI lineage: Eukaryota > Metazoa > Chordata > Actinopteri > Perciformes > Sebastidae > Sebastiscus > Sebastiscus tertius. Next base: position 2,203 of record CAKAOH010020311.1, on the reverse strand, counting down.
GTAAAAACCTACAGATTAATACATTATCCTTCATGGACACATGTGGCTCTTATCGATCTTTCCAGGAACCTTTTTAGGATTTCAGGAACGTTATCTGCTTAACTCTGCATAAACAGATGTGTGGAGTTGCAGACAGAAAGACAAGAGGGACAAATGGAGGCAGGAAAACCAAACGATAAGCTGACGACAGAAATGAAAAACCACAGAAGGAGCACGAACAGAGCGTCATCCATCAGGCAGATCAGACCAGGACCAGCTGAGCTATCCCATTGCTCCCAGCGGGTCAAAGGGCACCGTTTGCTCTATATCTGAGCACAACCAGGGATGTAACAGAGACATCAGTCATATCCTCACTCTGCAGAGGAGCACATGTGGGATATGGTTCTGTTTTATCACTTTACTCCAAGGAGAGGAGAGCGGCAGATCTAAAGGACATAGGAAGTTACTGTAGATAAGTGGAAAGCAGCAAGGAGTAGAAGATAAAGAGCCCGGCGGTGGCAAGAAAAAGCAAGGGCAAGGCAAGGGCAAGAGAGAAAAAGCCTGCAAGGGGATGAGAGCAGATGGTAAAATGGAAAAATGGAAGAATTCAAAAGGTATTTCTGAACAATATAGTATAGCTGGTGTTCTAGATAATCCCTCAAACGGTGGGGTTTAACACATTTCCTCCTCATCCAGCTGCAGAGGGGAAACAGTGACTTTAGCAGCTTCATAGCTGTAGCTTTAACAAATTAGTACATTGACCTCATAGCTTTCAGACACATTTTCACTTCTTTAATGAAATTCATCGTTAACTTCACTAAATAAAACCCTGTGCTGTCACACCCAGCATTAAACTTTGTTAAACTTCTGTTCCTGAGCTTTTTGCATGAGATGAAAGGTTACCACTCTCATCGGGGGAGGTCCTGGTGCTTATTCCTTTTAGATGAGGCTCCCTCGCACACAGACGTTACCCACAATCCCTACTGTTAATATGATCATGTGTGATGGAGGAGGAGGGGGGCAGGGGCCAACAGCAGGGAAATTACGAACACATTTCTCCCAAATGTGTTCCATGCCGTCATGTGTTAGCACAACTCCGCTGAAGGCAAAATGTAAATCTTGAGATGAACTGTACACAGCCAGCACAAACCAGACTGTCAAAAATATTGACGGGTCAGCCTGGGTGTCACCGAAATGAATGATTCAGAAAACACCCACTTTCCATTAGCAAACACAGAAAAATTCAAGCTTTGAGACCAGCTCAGCCTCAGGGGCTCGGCCACGAGCTCCACGATATTTCAGAGTGCTTTAAGGTTATAGGACAAAACAACAAGCACGCACTAACGCAGGGACACACGCTAGAGGACGTGTGAAGGCCAAAAGCAAAAATACTTGCCAGTGCACATTTAATGAGTGCTTCATTAACCAGCTCAAATGAAAGCATCACCTTTTCAGATTTGTGCAGATTCAAGTGCTAAATGTCAAAAATGTTAAGGGCTGAAACTCATTGTTGTAGATTATTTGATCAGTTAATGGGTGCAGAAATGTCCAAAAATAGTGATGGATGACCGTAGCAATTTTCTAAAGCTCAAGAAAACATATTTAAATTGCTTGTTTTGTCTGAACAACAGTCCAAATTGCAAAGATATTCAGGCTAGTATCACAAAGACAAAGACAAAGACAAAGAAAATCAGGAAATCCTCACAACTGAAAGGCTGGAGGAAGGCAGCGTTTAACATTTTTTGCTTTAAAAATTACTTAATTACTTAAAAATAGTAGGCCGATTATTTTTCTGGTATTCTTCTTTCGACTAATAATTTCAATTCTAAACACCGATATAACTGTGAAGCCTCCATTAAGGCTAAAACCCAAACATACTACATGATAATGTGTGCATTGATACCAGTGCAGATTTGGCCTTTATATTGTTGTAGTGCTTTCCCTTTATGAGGCACTTATAAACCATAAATGGCTTTTTTCTGAGTCTTTTAGAACGAATAAAGTTAAGAAAAGGATAAAACATGAGAGTGAGGCAGAAAATGATTCAGGAATTCGAGGGTGAAAACAACAAGAGTGTGTGCGGAGGTGAGAGGAACTAGCATCTCCTCAGCTTACACAGACTTAACTTTGACTCTAGCCTTCTTCATGTGCCCTGTCTCTACGTCTCTGAGGGCCTCAGGGGCCTCTGAAGTGGAGCCAGAACCCCATCAAACTAAAGCCAGAG
>CAKAOH010020310.1:0-75344 GCA_916701665.1 Sebastiscus tertius | reverse complement strand
GACAGGCGCTAAAACGGAGCGTTTCAGACAGAGGGCGAATACAGGTATATTCAGACAGACAGTAAGAGAAAAATAATGTGTTTTTTGAACATTAAAGTATGTAAACACGTTCTAGTAGAAACCCGAAATACAAGTATGAACCTGAAAAAGAGCATTATATGTCCCCTTTAAGGTGATATGAAATAGTCTAATAGCATCAGCAGCAGCACTTTGTGTATTTTACCTTTAGAGCGCAATTTTTAGGGACATTTTGGCCATTAAAATAGAAAAAGGCCCAGTATGACAATAGATGAAACTGTAGCTGTTGGAGGTATTTCAATCCACTGCACTTCCTCTCATGATTCATACGCTTTAACAATTCCCTTTCACCCCCCAGTGTTTGATTTGGCTCCTCATTTTGACATCCTTTGAGAGGTTCAAAACCACATTCATAACATTTTTGGGGGGGGAAATTCTTTCTACCGATAGCTGAAAGAGTTTTAAGTCTCCTCCAGGGCTTCACGTATGTGTGAATCTCATGTGTTGTGGAGGTTTAGTTCAGCTGTCAGACAGCAGATTGTCGGCCGTTCGTACAGTGATTCATTCAACACTGAGTAGTTGTAGCTGGACGGAAGCCAAAGACAACTACTCAGCGTGCTGCCAGTGAAGTCAAGAAGTTTGTCATTATGAGTTTGGCTGATTGTTATGCCGATGTATTATTTAGAGTGGTTCTCCCCCGGCTGCTCGTCTCACCTTTATGTCTGTCAATTATTAAATCTGTAGTCGGAGTGTGAACCTGCCGTATTTCACGAAGAATGCCACGAAGAATGAGAATGTATTTCTTCTAAGAATTTTAAGCTCCGCACTCAAAAATGAACTCCCAAGTGTCATCGGCCAAATTTACCGACCTATCCAAAGTCAAATTACTCTTTTATCAGATTATTATTATTGATATATAAATGTGTACGCAGCATTTTGATGTTGCTTCTGGTTGAGGTGGAGCTGAATTTAAAAGCCTAATATAATGTTATTATATTTTATAAGCTGGACAAGTAAATAACAGTCAAATAAATGTAGTCCAGTCTTTCATCTGAAATGTAGTGCAGTTATTATATAAGGTAATATAAAATTGAATTACAAGTCTTTCAGAACTGTATTAAAGAACAGGGCTTGAGTACATGTATTTAAAATATAAATTTATTTCAACAGCACCCACCAGCCCTTCTTTCTCGTATACAAAGCTAGTTTTTGTATCTAAAAAGGTGATCAAGAATTTCCTTTACGGTAGTCAATCAATTAAAATAGTTAATCGTGATTAATCACAAATTAATCACACATTTGTTTTCAATTAATAAGTAAGATAAGTATTTAATACACTTATCAACATGGGAGTGGATAAAAATGCTGCTTTATGCAAATTTATGTATATATTTATTATTGTAAATCAATTAACAACACAAAAGAATGAAAATATTGTTCAGAAACCCTCACAGGTTCTGCATTTAGCATACAAAAAACTGCAGCCCAACAGGCAACAACAGCTGTCAGTGTGTCAGTGTGCTGACTTGACTATGACTTGCCCCAAACTGCATGTGATTATCATAAAGTGGGCATGTCTGTAAAGGGGAGACTCGTGGGCACCCATAGAACCCATTTTCATTCACATATCTTGAGGTCAGAGGTCAAGGAACCCCTTTGAAAATGGCCATGCAAGTTTTTCCTTGCCAAAATATAGCGCAAGTTTGGAGCGTATGACATGGTTGGATGGATTCCTTATGTTTTCTAGTTTCATATGATGCCAGTATCTTCACTCTAGCTTTAAAACTGAGCCTAATACAATATAAAAATTGCAAGCTCTGTTAATGCATTAAAGAAATTAGTGGCATTAAAACGACATTGCGGTAACACGTTTTTATCGTGTTAACTTTAACAGCCCTAATTTTCTATAAATTAAAAAATGTCAAATTCAAATGCATAATTTCAATGACCAGTTGCGCGTGAATGTCACCACGCCAATCACGAGACATCATCAGGTAGAAACAAACGCGTTCTCACTGTTAGCTAAAGTTGCAGTGACACAAAATGGATCGGTTTTGAACCGAAAAAGCGATGCAGGAGACAACCTGTGTCAGTAAAAGCTCCAAAGCATGTGGTGAGGAAATTAAATTAGTATTCATAATGTCAGGCAGTGATGGGCGAGTGTAAGCAGAATTTTTATTGTGGTCATTACAGCGGACAGTGGCATAAGACATATTTACAGCTTAGTTTATTTTTTCTCCTTTTTTTGTCATATGTTTTTTTCTCATTTATTAGGGAAGGTGGTCCTTGGAAATTGTTTAACAATCAAAAGTGGGCCCTAAGTCATAAAATATTGAGCACCCCTGATATAAATGACACTACAGTAACCTGATCAACAAGGTATACTCATAAAACTCAACCGCAAACCTTCCATTTGGAGACATAAACTGTAACAGCGCTGAGCCATAAAAAGGGTTCAAATAAGAACACTCAGCAAAACTGCTGTCCATAACAGGGAAAAGTTGCCTGTATGGCAACATTAAGTCTGCTTGTGTTTTGAAGTGGAATGATCTCAGTCACTGAAGTGCGCTTTGCCTGCTTCATCTTCCGTCTCCATGGCCATTTTCCCTCAGCGACTCCCCCTCTGCTGCTCATTTAGCATAATGTGACTTTCCGCCCATTAGCAGGGCTGTACTCACATACATTACTGCTGAGTTCAGATCCACAAAGACATGCTTCTCTTCTTAAAGTTTTATCTTTTTCTGTGGAATACATTCATTAATTAAGAGTTAAAGGGTTAGTTTACCCAAAGTGCAAGCTAAAGTAGTATTTACCGATGTAAACAGTTTGGGTTTTATGTGCTGAGGTTGTGAGATATCTGCTTCCACCACAATACAATGGACATGACAGTGACAGTTTTCATTTGAAATAGTGTCTACCATACAGAAATAGTACCTGTGAAAGCTTACAATGCATTTTTTAAAAGGATATTTTTTTTAGAGTTTTGAGGAGCACACTTGAGGAGAATACCTCAAAATCTTGGCACATAAAAAAATGTGCAGGTCTTGATATCTGTTGCTAAATTAGAGACGTTTCTCTCCTGATGTCGATGACGATATCTCAACTATCTGCTGTTATGATTTGAAATCTGTAAACCAAACCATGTGGAAACTATCAGGATCATTTTTACGTAAAGTAATGTGAGGACAGGGATTTTTGTAGAGCTAAAAGTGGTGACTGCTGTGACTCATGCTAATAGTGGAAACACAGAGTTTTATAATGACATTGATGTTACTATGAGGAACTAGGCCTCCAACATCGTGATGTAGGTGTTAGCTCCCAGCGGGGACCGGCGGAGCATTGAGGCAAAGCTCTGCTCCTGGCCAGAGGAAGAGCCGCTTCTGCCGGGCCCGGAGCTCCGAGGCTGGTCGCTGGAGTCTGAGCTTAAGGAATTTCTGGTGAACTTGCATGATTTCGTCTGATTTTGATTTTGACCTGGTTGCACTGATGACAGCCATTAAGAATAATTATATAGAAATATCCAATCTTCTCGCTGATAGTCTTGTTTGCTTATGTAGGTCACATAAATGCATCAGTATTGAATTGAGACTGTTTCATAATCAGTTAAAAGTTCCTCACAGTAACTTTAATGTGGGTTGTTTACGTCTGGCTGATACCCGATCTGCTTAATGAGATCAGCGTCGGCACGTTAACTGATCCAGCGGATTGTTGTTGTTTTGATTTTTTGGTTGTTTTTTTTCAAACACTCCACCAAAAGTCTAGTAGTCATCAAATGGCACATGGACCTACACGTTTATAGTGTCAATTATGTCAATTATCACCATTTTCTGACATTTATAGGCCAAACGATACATAATTTGCTCACTTAAAGTTTTAATTTTCATATTTTTTTTTTATCATACCTGTTAAAATGTAAGGAGGAGGGCCGAGCCATTATACGCAGTACATTAGAGTTGTGAGAGTCTTCTTGTTGTCTATAATTAGGATTGCAGAGATGATAATGGGAGCTAATGGATTGCTAGACAGCAACACCAAAGTGCCAAAGAATCAAAGGAAGACAGTGAATTCCCTCATGAAATATGCATCAATGACAGTGAAATAAAGACCAAAGGCAAGCTGTGTTTGTTTGGAGAACGGGGCGGAGGGCGGGGTTGAAATAGGTTGCGTAACCACGCCATATTGCCATTTCCTTTTCAAACATGCACGCCAGCTGTTGACGAAAGCACGAGCAGCTTTGATCAGCACGAGGAGGTGTGCTGAGGTTGACGTTGCAGATGTGGACCTGAAGGCGACTGAGGCTGACTGCGTGCGCGGTTGATTGATTTATTTATTTATTATTTCCATTACAGAGTTTCATTTTCTGAAGTTTCTGTTTGGAAAATAAAGAAAAGTAATTTTAAAGTTATATTGGAGCTGTGTTCAACATTTTGCTCTAACTTTAATAGTAGTGATTGTCTGGGAACGTTTCATTTATTGTGGGCTGGCTCTATTCTTTTAATAATCTGAGATTTGTATACAAATCCCAGCAGTACGTGCAGGTGGTAAATGTAGAGCGGCAGAGCGCCGTACAAAGCAGTACATCAAACTCTAACAGACTCCAGTAAACAATGAAACCTTCATGAATAATTGCTTCCAATTGTTCCCCCTGATGGAGGCACCAGGATTACCAATAAACGGCTGAATATGAGGCTGTCTGCACTGATATTTACTCCTCTACAGTCCCCACAGTTAACAACTCTCGGTGAGCCGTTAAAATCTGCTCGCCGGAAACTCAGATTGACACAAGTGCAAACTCCAAAAGTCAGCATTTGCACAGGGCGCCTTGGGAAGGAAATTCAAATAGCACAGTTGATGCACCTGCGACTGAAGATGTTCATTGTCGTCACTAATTTATCACCGGAATTTCAGGCAACACCAGGTGCTCAGACGGTGTATCCAGGTCTGGAGATTACTGCTGCTTCACTGGATGTCTGGAGCTCAGTCAGAAAACATCAGAAAATAGCTCAAGTTAGAAACTATTTTCAGAAGTTTGCCCAAATTTATTACAATTTGACACTTCGAAAAAGTTTGCACATACATTTAAATAGTTTAAATAGTAACTATTGCTACTAAACTTCACAATGAATACCACAATTATCCACAGCAATAGAGAGAGAAAGATGAAAATATGACAGAATCAGCCATTTTCTTGGCTGTTGTAATGTTTTCAGGTCAATAATGGTCAATGTCAATAATAAAACTAAATACTTGACTAAAGATAAGCTTCAGTTTAAACTTGAGGAGGAGTGTACTTTAGTGTTTATTTATTCAACCTTTCATTTAAAAGAGGAAGAACGTTCCATTTCTTTATTCAGAAGTTGCTTAGACTCACTTAAAGTTAGGGTTGGTGATATCGAGAAACCAGCAAGAGTACGCTAGATTTGTTTTAATTATTCAACCGAAAACCTAGCCCAGTGTTGCCAACTCTTTTCCAATAAAAGCTAGAAGCACTAGCTCCAAAAGTCCCTAAATCTAGAGAGAAAGTTGCAAATAAAGTCGTAATATTGCCAAAATCCAAACTATTCCATCATCGCATGATGTTAAAAAAATAATCCATGCATTTGTATCCTCAAGACTTGATCATTATAATGTTTTCTCCGGTCTTCCTAGTTGTACTACTGAATGTCTTCAGCTTGTTCAGGATGCTGCAATTAGAATCTTGACAAAAACTATAAACAAATTTAACAGTAACACCCATTCTGGCCTCTCCTCACTGGTTACCAGTAAAAGCCTAAGATGATTTTAAGGTTCTTCTTCTAATTTATAAAGCCTTGCACCACTCTATCAAGCTGAGCTAATTACACTGTATACACCAGCCGGCCCTCTTCGCTCTCTTGATGTTGGTCTCCTGATCCTTCTTTTAGTAAAAAAGAAAATCAGCTGGCTTCAAAGTCTTTGCCTACTGTGCCCCTTATCTCTGGAATGGCCTTCCATTAAGACTGAAAATGTACTTTAATTCACTTTATTACAGCCTACCCTACAGCTTGGTTGGGTCAATCACATTTTAACATTGATTTTGTTAATGTGGTTGTGATGTATTATTTATTTGCTTGCTGTGTGTTCTGTCCCTTGTATTTATTTATTTATTTATTTACAGCCTACTGCTGAACTTAGTTGGGTCCATCACCGCTTTTAACATCCCTGTTCTTACTGTGGCTGTTTTAATTTAATGTTTATTATTTTATGTGCTTGCTATGTGCTTTGTTATATTTGTATTTAATTATAGAGTGTATTGGGACCATGCTGCATGGTGATTCTGCACTTTAAATAACATTGATTGATTGATTGATTGATTGATTGATTGATTGATTGATTGATTGATTGATTGATTGATTGATTGATTGATTGATTGAACACTGACAGCCCGTCCCTTCCGGCCTCCTTCCAAAGCCTCTCCCTTTTGAAGAATATTACCAACCCTAGCTTTAAAATGTTACTGTTTGGTTTAAAACATTAGAAACAAATTAGAATTCATAGCCAGTTGACTAATTAATTAAACTTCAGTGTATGCACGTTGATTGGGTAAAATAGAAATTGTATGCAAGCTTCAAACTGTTTGCACATGTTTGTTATACATTAAACAAACACTTCCCATAATTCTCAGCCAAACTCTTGACCAGAATACCAACGACTCCTCGTAGACCTCATCGATCGTATCTATATGAGAAGATGTTAAATTTGAACCTTTCACTCTTGCAGCAGTCTGAATTAGTTATGTCACTTTTGTTTTGTCTCATTTATTATAAATGGTGCTGCATGCCTGCAGTGAGTCTCATTCAATGCGCTGTGCTTTTTGACAGCGGGTTCGATGTGGAGAAAATGACACTGGTATTGGCTCGAGCACAATGTGCCAGGAGTTATGCAACCCGCAGTGACAGGCCTTCTACAGAAGTGAATCGACTCGCTGCTGTCTGTCGACCAAAAACTGGACTCTGCTTCACTATTCAGTGAGATTACAAAGTCAGTGTCCAACTGATTCAGCTGTGCTGCCTCTGGTTATAAAACTTAATGACATCAAAGATTACTCCTTTGGGTCGCAGCATTTAGGAGTTGGCTCTAAATTATCACAGATTGAGTGCACCAAACCAGAGTTACTTTTCTAATGTCACTTGGTTACATGAGGATTTCTGTAGGAATTATCAACACAGTCTCACAGCAGGTTGCGAAATAGTAACAAAACTTAATCTATTTGATTTGTGTACATAGACACCAATTTCCCTTTTTTCCTGTGATGTTTTTTTTTGTGCATTTTTCTATGAATGTCCAGCAACACGGGAAGAACGTGTTGATTTCCGCTCCAGTCTTTTCAAAATAAAACTGCTTAGTTAGGTTTAGGAAAATATTGACTCGGTTAGACTTAGGCAACAAACTACTTAGTTAGGTTTAGGAAAAGATCTTGAATTTCCTTTTTGTTTGTGATGCGCAGCATGACTTTCGACAACGTATTTTTCTACGAATGTCCAGCAAAACAGAAAGCATGTGTCAATTTCTGCTCCAGTCTTTTCAAAATAAAAGTACTTAGTTAGGCTTAGGAAAAGATCGAATTGGTTAGGCTTAGAAAATAAACTACTAAATTAGGTTTAGGAAAAGATCGCAAATTTCCCTTTTTGTTCGTGACGCTCAGCACGACTTACAACAATATATTTTTCGTGTGTTTTCCTACAAATGTCCAGCAACACCTGATGAACATGTCTTTTCAAAATAAAACTACTCAGTTAGGTTTAGGAAAAGATCGCTGTAACTTAAGTATAGAAGTTAGGTGACAAATAAATCAACTTTTACTTGTGGTTTCACACGGGACACGAACAGAGGTCTCCTTGGCGAAAGTCCTGTGTTTTTTGACCCACTCATCCACCCCGACCTCTTCCCTACGCGGCATTCGCCACTCTACTTCCTGGTTCACAATTACGTGGATTACATTCGAGTTGATTTTGTGCTGACCATCATGAAAAAAAAGTGAAATTCATGTCTGTGTACACGAATCAATACATTCAATTTCGTGACTGTTTCATGAACTGCTGTGCGACTGGGCTGGAATTATGTGGACCGTAAAGAACTGTCAAAACTGCGAATAGGATTGTTACTCTCCATTGCACAAAAGTACATCTGAAGGTTTGAAGGTTGTTTTAAAGATCCAGTGATTCAGAACTCGAGCCAAAACACGAACATTACTATTATTAAAGCATTTTCATGGTGATACATTACCTTGACACAAGAGCATTTGGCCGGATCTCTTTTTCTATTTAACCAGCGTCTCTTTTGTAAAAAATATGACTTCCCTGTGTGTGCCAGCTCCGGGCCACGCTCCTCGAGCCGCACCAGAGACCTGTTGATGTTGTCACATTTCCTCTGCCGCTGAGAGAGATCGATAAATGTCAGAGATGACTTAATATCCTGTTATTTTGGCCACCTCCATCCCCAGATGCACACACACATACACAATGTCAGCATGGCGTCTCGGAGAAAATCTAATTCTGCTGCTTCTGCCGAGCTCCGTTTCTTCAGGTACACATCCGCCGTCACCCCTTAAATTGAGCTCATGCATTATTGAAGTCTGTCCCGCTGCTCCGACCCTAAACTGTAATTAGTTTTGCCCAACACTTCTCATCATGATACACTTTGCGAGCTGCAGGAGGGAGGAAGTATGGGGGGTGGTGGCGGTGGGGGGGGCAGGGTCGAGGGAGTGTGAATACATTGTCCCTTTAAGACAGGAAAACTGGAAAGTGGAGGAGAGCAGGGTGGAAAGAGCCAATGAGAACGCAGGTTTGCAGAAACTGTTAGTGGCACCTTGGCGAGGAGAGTTGTGCTTTAGGGGGTAAGGGGGGAGGTGTGGTGGGATTGCGATGAAGAGGGGGGGGCACTCGAGAGTCAGCGAACGAATGAGAGAGTGTAGAGGAGGGGGGAAGAGAGAGAGAGAGAGAGAACATACATGCGCGAGAGTGGGAAAAAAATCCTCATCGCCAGGCTACTCACTGCCTTTACAATGAGTGTTTATCCCACTTCTCTGAGAGCCAATTATCTGCTCCTGCATGAGTCACGGAGATCATTTAGACTGGTGGCGTGCGCAGAGCATCAGCAGAGCTCCCTCGCGCCGTAAACAGGACTGAGTGCAGAGATGCGTTTACATGCTTTAGACAGGTGAGTGTGCTGTTATTTTTTTCACGTTGCTGCGAGAGGCAACGCTTTCGTCCTCCACTTTTAAGCTTGATTTTGTGCTTTCCACATGCTGCTCCATACGCATGTAATCCCGGGCTGTCTTAGTGGAGGGACATCTGACTCCTCTCTGACTGCGTCCATCCTCTCACGTCGTTTCTCTCCTCCCTTTCAAATTAAAATCCCCCCCCTCACCCGTCCCTCGTTCCGCTTGGGGTGCCGTCTTCTGTTCCATGCTCTTCCATCTTTTCTCTCCTTGTTGTTTTTCTTTCGCCACTGACAGTGTCACCATGTCTGGTCCAGACAAACATAACTCATTTCAGACACACAGTGCAGCCTGCTGAGCCGGGGCTGCACTGTGCAATGTTTGCCTGTTTGATGATCCAACTTTCTAGAGTCTCAGCAGTCCTGTTTTCTGTTCATCACACCAACTGATGTGTCTCATAATTAGTCTGGCATTTAGCCCTTTCAACATGACAGGATGCATAAATACCAACTATATCAACTCAGAGAGGCATCTTAACATCCTTATAACTTCCTTACTCACTCCCCCCTCCTGGCATTTGAGAACTTCATTCCACTTTTTCTTTTTTCTTTGGAGAACAGTCCCCGTGCTCAGAGCAGAGGTTACCAAACAGGTAAACCTCAGCTGTCCCGTTTGAGTGCTTTAGCGATTGCATGAATCGCCTGCCCGGCCCGCTTGGCTCTATTTCATACTATTGTCTGCGCTCGGTGATTAACTGCCTGTGCTTGTGGCTCGGGTGATTTCTGCTTTGTGTTGAGAGCTCGGCTGCAGCCGGCGGATGGGACTGTGCGAAGGGGAGGGTGGTGGTGGGGAGGGCGGCTGCCAGGATTGGAGGGTCAGCTGATCGGCTCTGAGGTGCCGGAGATTTATGACCCCCCAGAACAAAGCTGTGTCTGCTGAGGGACCGTAAACCATAAATCAGGGAGAAGTGGGTCAGATCGGGTCAGTGCTCATCTGCTCACTGCAGATCTGCTCTCTCTTTTCCTAAAGGTGCTCTTTTTTATCCCCTTTTCGCACCTGACTACGTGACACTTTAAGTGACTTTTCCGGTCTTTTTCTCCCCGGACAAGTGCACCTGTTGTTAAACGAATTTATCCATCACAAGCAGTTTCTTTTCTGCGCAGTTAAATTCAGCTGTCAATCACATTTTCTAATGAATTCCTGTTTTCTATTTTAAAATGCCATTACCTTCTGTTAAGTGAATCACCCCTAATCCTTTTATTATCTGCGGCTACGTTAACACTGTTGGCCTTTAGTCTCCGCTCGTCTTAATCATCCTAATTATGTATAATGTTTGTCTTTTTTAAGAGGCTGATGAGAATGAAATGGCGTGTTCTCATTTTGGCAGCGACTTGTTACCGAGGCATTACACTCTGATTCCAGTCTGTTTGATTCTGATCGCTGGGTTTGACTAGTTTTGTGATTTGTCTTCCTGAGGGCAGCTGAAGCCAATGTGAAAAATTGATTTTCTGCAGAAGGATTAGCGGCGGGGTTACAGCTACAGGCATGCATTACATTACAGTGATTCATTCGGCATCTGCACGCCAGAGTAGGCTAAACAAATTCTTTATTAGCTGTTGTATAAGACGGATATTTCACAAAATACATGCATCCAGCAGACGGTCGTCTATACTGTCGAGGTAGTGGGCGACGGGCATGGGAATAGCAATGAATAACTTGAAGCTGTGTTTCCGAAGTTCAGACAGCTTGAGGAGGGAGATAAATAATCGCAGCCAGGAAGGATGGATCTTAATTTATTTGTGTCTGTGTTGTTGCACAAAGAGGCATTGCATACGGCTGCTGGAAATCAAACAAATGCAAATGCCGGGCTGTGGAATGGAAATGACTGCGAAGCATCAGAAGTCTCTCGGTGTGACTGCCATAACAGCGGGGATTTGTACTTGTGTTTACGACAACACTGATAATATTTTTCTCCCATTTTCAGAGTGAACGGGTATTAAGTATGAGTGCGAAGCATGCTGCGTTAATGTTTCTCCCTTTATTATGCTAATGCCTGGCAGGTTTACAGGGTGTTAGCTACGTATGGAGTTGTCATGTGCATGTGTAGGTATTGTGAGGAGAGAAACGTCTACAAGAAATACACGTTCTCTGAGACGTTTTAATCAAATGTTTCCTAAACACCTTCACGGATATTTGCTTTATATTATGGAAAATTAAAAAAAAAACAAAAAACGCTGCAGCTTGAAAAAGGCAAAAGTGACCTTTATGTGAGCTAAATGTTAATTTATACACTGTGTAAAAATGGCTTGCAATTGAACGTTTTGTTTGTGACTTTTCACACATTTAGTCTACACGTTGTTCACAGTCACCGAGAGTCATTATGCTGAAGTTTTGTCGCTGTGATGCCTTTTACTGTCAGCGTTGCCATAATGGGTTACACAAACTGCATAATCAAGTCTCCGGGGTCAGCTTTCAGGCCTGTGTTTGGTTTATTACTGCAGTCCAGTCTTATTGTTGCATTAGGACATCAGGACTTTACTGGAAAACTCTTGTTTTTGCCCATTAAAATGAGTCCCACAGCAGTTTAGTGGCATTATTATTTGATAGTTAACAGCACAAAGCTGCAGGGTTTTTATGACCATCTCAACAATGAAGAGTAAATGGGAAAAAAAAAACATAATGGTATAACATATGCAAATGGAAATTTATCATTATTAATATGCATTCAACTGCATATTTGGCTTGTCCCAGTCCAACACTATTAGGCTGTAATTGTAGCTTTAGAAGGCAGAAAAATGGACTTCCTTCACAGTTTTACATGTTATTATTGGGTGAAAATGTTACATTGACAAAATAAAATAAGATTTCCTGGAGCCAATAGAAGCAGGGTATACATTTGAGTTTGTTAAAAGGCTAAAGACTTTTCCATACCAGGGGGTGTGACGAATAAACAAAACGTTTTGCGTCAAAACTATTCATACCAGCAGCGATGCGAATTTGCGACAGTTGCAACACTTGTTCAATAAAAGGTTTGAATAGATTCATGCAGGCAGAGGACCAACTACTGGGATCCTATTGACCCAGAGAAGCATCTGCCAGTCTGTTGGAGCTAAATTGTTGTGTGGCCTAAATTCTTGTAAGCTATTTTATTGAGTTTATTGAATGAATTTGCATCTGGTTAACAGTTGCGTAGTGTATATGTCTTGGGCTTTTATTGTGAATGGTACTGGTAAGGTAACAGTTGAAACCATGGATGTATAAAGAGAACTGGATACGGCGTTGTAGGCGGGCTCCCGTTCATTCCTATGAGAGTTGCTCAATGGCGCATAAAGCCAAAATGGCTCGACTGCCGAGTGATAAAGTACCCGGATCATCTGGTGACCTTCCGCATCCATTGGGCCCATAGAGCAGAAGCAGTAGCGTTTCCTTTAACTCCGCCCCCCAATCCGCAGCCCAGCCTCGGTCGGGGTCTCATTCACATGAACAGAGGAAGGAAAATAACTCTGGATTTGTCTATTAGTGTGTTTTACAACTTTTAGGACCTAATGATTTAAATAAGGGCTATTCAAGTGTTTGTACTGGGAAGTTGATTTACCTCAAAAAAAAATATCCGCTGAGTTACAGACGTCTCTTTTCCAATGTGAGTCTAAAAGGAAAAGTCTTTTTGGGCCCAATGGCATCACGTGACGGACATGGAAGTTGTAGTACCAACGTTTGGCCACTATGAAAATTTCCATCAAAGCCCGGCACACTTCCTTGGGGCTTGGTTGAAAGGAGTAATAAAGTTTGCAGTCTTGGTTTGGACTACGGAGACTGTTTTTGTACTCTATATTGTATGTTTTGAATAAATCCGTTCTGCACAACGTGATTGTTTGATGCCTTTATTCATGGTGCGAAAGCTCCGAAAAATCGAAAAAAAACAGTGTGTAAAGGCCTGAAAGCTGGAGTTTTTCCTGAAACTAAAGGTTTCAACTCAATCCTTCAACTAAAATGAAAAACATGTCAAACAGAATAGTGAGACAACTGATGCATAATTTTTATATTCTACTTTTAAAATGGAGAATTTATTTTCATTCATTTGATTTTTCAGTCCCACATAATGATCACCAGCACAGCTCGGACAATATGTAATTAAAATCCCTGTTTAATGGATTCCTCTGAATTATAGATTTCCAGAATTGTGCGGAACGCTGCTCTCTGTACCTTTAGCAGTTTGTCTCCGGAGAGCCCGCTGTGCTTTGAAGGGAAATATTTCATTGTGCTTTGAATTCAACATCAGGCGTGCATCTGTTCTATGGGTTTAACTCATCGACATCATCGAGCATGATAATTTCTCCCCAGACGGCCTTGAACGAGCCGTAATGTCATATGCGGTGAATTGATGGCCTTATGCTTAGTGGGGAATAAATCAGCGTGCCACACAGAGTAAGATTTTAAAATGATGGCATAAAACACGTCTGCGGGATGTCACTTTTGTTAGAGGATTTTAGGCATTTGTGGACACATTACAGCCATGCATTTCTAAAAAAAAAAAAAAAAAAAAAAGAGGGACATACTGTACATTCTCAATGAGTAGCTGATGATTTGAAGTTACTTTAATCACAATGTTCTCAGCTGATGAATCCGATTAGCAGCTCAGATGTTATGCACAGCATCGACATTTAATGACCCTAAAGGAATAGGAAGATAAGAGAAATGGCCTCGAAGGACTCATCTCAGTGCAACGTTCAATAATCAAGCTCAGACATGGTGTTTGATTTTATTGTAAAGCATGACCTCTGACATGAAGCGACAAGGAATGAGCCAGAGAACAAGAGGAATGTGCTTTAATTCCACAGTATTTAACCTTCAGGATGCTGCCGATGTCAACCTGCTGGGTGATTAATGAATTTAATTTAATTTCATAGTTAAATTGAAAGCACCAGTCAGACATTCCAACACTATAATGGTATTAGAAAGGTTATTTTTTATAGTATTGGTATTCATCCTTATATGACAGATGTATGCAAAATCATATAGAAAAACTTTGATAGCAAGTTTTGTTGGTTTTTAATTAAAATTTGCTCAGAAACATTACTAATCAAACCCAATTTGTCATTCCTAAACTCGTGCATTTTTCAGATTTCAGTACTTTTTGTCATGTTGGTGTCCTCTTTGTGTTTTGTAGCTGACACACTGCAGTGAGTCTGGACATATGAAGCCAAAATTCCTACAGATCGTAAAGGAATGCAGCCGGATACATCATTAATGTCAAGGTGAGAATGAAAAGAATGCAACACACACACACACACGCACGCACGCACGCACGCACGCACGCACGCACGCACGCACGCACGCACGCACGCGCGCGCACGCACGCGCACGCACGCACGCTTTATGTCTTTCTCAGCACCGTCTTGTCACCGATCCAGTACAAATGCAGCTTTTTGCTGTTGGCAGCCAAACTGGAGCAGCTATGTTTAATGGCACCACAAACCTTAATGTTAAAGGAATGGTGAAAAACACATTTTCGCCGTCTTGTTGAGAGTCAGATGAGAAGATTAATAGCACTCTCATGTCTGTAGCCTAAATATGTTAGCTTAGTTTAGCACAAAGACTGGAAACATGAGGTAATAGCTAGCCTGCTTCTATCCAAAATGAATAAATTCCACTTACCACCACATGTAAAGCTCACTAATTAACCTCTTACATACCAGTTGCTTATTCTGTACAAAATAGAATTACCACTTTGTGGTTGTATGCCTCCGCCAACCAGTCAAGGTCAGTTTACATCCATGTCTGTCCAAAATGTCAATACTTCATCATTTTATCCTGTCAGACATTTATGGGAAATTGTTATAATTAGCATATGAATTATTGACTTATGGTCAAAAACATGTTTGTGAGGTCACAGTGACTTTGACCGTTAAATTCTAATCAGGTCATCCTTGAGTACAAGTGGACGTTTGTGCCAGATGTTTTACAATTCCCTTCAGGCGTTCCTGAGGTATCGCTTACACAAGAATGGGACAGATTTAAGGTCACAGTGACCTTTGACTACCAAAATCCAATCAATTCATCCTTGAGTCAAGGGGGACGTTTGTGCCAGATTTGAAGAAATTTCCTCCAGGCATTCCTGAGATATCGCAGACGGACAACCCAAAAACATAATGCCTCCGGTGGCGGCTGTCACCAACATGGAGGCTTAAAAGCAAGAAATTGTGTTTTCATGACGGAATATTTCTTGGTCGGGTACGGTAATTTCCCGGAGTCTCCACTAGTTGCCTGGCAACCTCACTGTGTCACAACAAGACAGAGGCAGACCAGCTGTTTCCCCCTGTTACCGGTCTTTTTGCTGAGCTAGGCTAACCGGTTGCTGACTGTGGCTTCATATTTATTGTACAGACGTGAGGAATGGGATCAGCCTTCTCATCTAACTCTCAACAGGAAAGCAAATAAGCGTATTTCCCAAGATGTCGAACTATTGGGTTGCTACCTTTTGGTCAATTTTTACAGATTCATCAGCTACATGCACCTCCACACATACACTCACCGGCCACTTTATTAGGTACAAGGTGTACCTAATAAAGTGGCCGGTGCTAGTACCGGGTGGTCTTCTGCTGCTGTAGCCCATCTGCTTCAAGGTTGGACGTGTTGTGCGTTCAGAGATGGTATTCTGCATACCTTGGTTGTAATGAGTGGTTATTTGAGTGACTGTTGCCTTTCTATCATCTCCAACCACTCTGCCCATTCTCCTCTGACCTCTGACATCAACAAGGCATTTCCGTCCACACAACTGCCGCTCACTGGATATGTTCTCTTGTTCGGACCATTCTCTGTAAACCCTAGAGATGGTTGTGCGTGAAAATCCCAGTAGATCAGCAGTTTTTGAAATACTCAGACCAGCCCGTCTGGCACCAACAACCATGCCACGTTCAAAGTCACTTAAATCCCCTTTCTCCCCCATTCTGATGCTCGGTTTGAACTTCAGCAAGTCGTCTTCACCAGCTCTCGATGCCTAAATGCATTGAGTTACTGCCATGTGATTGGCCGATTAACTATTTGTGTTAACAAGCAATTGAACAGGTGTGCCTAATAAAGTGGCCGGTGAGTGTATATTGTTCTGGTACAGAAGGTTAAATAAGAATTATGTCCAACAATTCTCAAAACACTCCTGATTTCACAGCACCCATTATTTATCAACACTAAAATCTGGCATAATGACATACTGTATTTAACAGCAATGATTGGTGAGAATACTACCATATTACCATATCTCAAATCTCTCGGCCTGATAATATACTGGGGGATATATTATTATTTACACTTAAAAGCATAATTCTGGTTATCCACAACGACAAAGTAACCCCCAAAAGTCAAAGCTAAAAGAGATTAAATGTTCTTTCAACACAATAATACCCACACGTATCCACGTGCCTATATCAGATTTCTTTTAACATGGGACTGTAAACTGCACGTTGCCATATAAGATATATAAGCTAGCCTCACTATTCTATATATTTACTGTAAAAAATACCATGAACACACCGTTAAAGTCAGAGCTTATTTGGTTAGAAATGTGTCAAGAAATTATCAGTTTTAATATTATATTCAAATTTGGGAGTTCCCAAAAGTGTAACACATACTTAGTGTCAAGCTGAAGCAGCAAAAACGGGCCTCCACTGATAAGACACAACACAGCAGGAAACAAACCAAACAAGAAAAGTGTGTGATCAACATTAGAATTGCAAAAAAAAAATAGAAAAAAAGAGTCCCAGTCTGAAAATAACTAGATTAGTGCGCAAACTCCTGCAGCTCTGAGGATGTTTCAACTTTTTATTTCTCATTGGTAACGTCTGAATGTCATCCTCTGAAGTCTGAAGCTAATATGAGTCAAGGTCTTCATTTAGTTTTCTACAGAATTATTAGAATTAAGTGATGTTATTGGCCAGGAGGCTTTGCAGTGTGCCAGCCGTCCAACAGTAATGAGCAGAGGAACACGGGCTTTCTTAATGTAGCCGAAATTTGCATTTTGCTCACTGCAGAACTTAAGGCAAATTACACCTCTCTGCCTGCCAAATCCCAGTCTGGTGCTGAAATAAATACTTCCTCTTTTTGTGAGTAATGTTGGTTTTCGACACTGTTTTCAATGACACGTTAGCTATTCAGAAGCCAGAGCAATAAATTTGTAACAAAAAGCTTTTCTCTCTCTATTGATTAGCAGTTTATCCCTCCTTTGTGTCTGAGTCTCAGTGTTGAGTGTCACTGAACCTGGTTAACTGCTCACAGCTCTCTCTTGAGAGGGTTTAGGGGGCGCTGCAAAACACAAAAAAATGAACATTTGGAACCATATATAATATATACTTCTGTTCTTTCTCAGCTCTACTCTCCTTTTGCCAAAATGTACATTCACAGCACCAACAAAAGATTCAACCAAACACTAAAAATGGAACCATTTCTGCAGAATTTACAATACGTAGAAATACAGTACATACTGTAGTTATATTGATAATTGTCCCTTTCATTTTGTCAGTATTGATGTATTTTTCTCTAAAAGTTTTATTGAATTTTTTTTTAATTTCTTGAAAAATTAATGAAAACATCACCTGAGCATTTTCAATGCAGAGTGACTCATTGGTGTAATGCCACGATCCCTCACCGGCTTCCCACCGATGAACACAGCAGGATTAAAAAAAATATAAATTCTGGTGAAATCCAACATTAAAGAATATAACTATGCAAACACTAACATTTATTATTCGAGAGGAACTCCATACTCCGCAGCTGATTTGTGTTTTCAACACATTTCTCCTTTTGCTTGCGAATAACTGAAGCATTTTCTGAGCTGTACTCAGAATGTGAACAGGAAGTTACTTTTGGATTTGCAGAGACATGAAATGCATGTGAAAATCTGTAAAAACAAAAATCAAATAAACAAACAATCCTTTAAAAATGTAGTACATTTCAAGTATGATCACGGTAGGTTTGATATTCATGTTCTCCAGTAGTATTGTAAGTGTGCATATTGTAAACAATTAGGAGGCTTTGCTTTTCAGAAAACTAATTATTCAGTATGTTCAATCATAGTATTTTGAAAGTACTATTGGTGGATCAATGGAAGTCAGTTATAAACTGTAATGGTCTGACTTGTCAAAAGGGTTTGTAACGAGTGAAGACTCACACTGTGTGCCGTTGTTTGGATGAAGCCAGCTCAGTTTTTTTTGGATGTGTATCAACTCTGCTGGTTGCACATGCCGGGGTCACACTGCACCATCAGCTACCACTGATTCATTTCCTATCCGTCGGCCTCCCGTTACCTTTGTATCCTACGCGGGATAGTGTGAGCAGGTAGAGACAGAGCAGCAGAATGAATGGGCGGCAGAGGCAGCCGCGGAGAGGTGGACCAGAGAGATTAGCTGGGAAATTGACACTGACAAATCTCATACATTAAGGCTTCCTGGGAGGCAGCTATCGGTAGAAGAGGCGGCAGGTACCATATCCCGTAAATGGCACTGGGTTTCTTTAATACTCTGCTTGCAGCACGTTGGAAAGCCGAACCACCCTGTCATCTACAGCGTGAAAGATAAGGAAGCCAGGTGCGCTCAGAGGCATTTCATTTGACTAATGTGTTTACAGCTAGAATAATGAATAGAGTGAGGAAGATGAGAGTAATTAATTTGAGCTGTTCTAGCTAAATAACAAAGCAAATACGGGCAAAACTGTTTCATTTCCCTTTGGAACCTGAGCTTTTTTTTTTTTTTTTTTCCTTTCTCGCCTGCTTTAATGAGATAAAGCCAGCCGTCTTTGATAAGGAGTCCTATGTGTTTGCTCGCATTTTCTTTATGGAAACGAAGGACAAAGCCACATACATCATTTACATACATTACATCCATCTTTTGAGTGTTCACATAGCCTAAAAATATGACCTCTAATTACTTTTTGAAAAAAAGAAATTCACATTTTTTCTTTAAATAAAAAATTAAATTAACCAATTCATAATTTTATCTTCTTCAGTTATCGTTAAGACTCAGATTAGCCTATTCTCACGCAGTAAACCTTTTTAAAATCGTAGCTATTTTGCACGTTTCTTTGCATCCTGAAAGCAAAGAGTCTAATTACCAAACATAAACAACTCTATGGCCTTTGCAGCCACACTACTTGATGTTTGCCGAGTGGTATTCTCAGTAACTTAACCCCGTTCAAGAGGTTCATGGTGTGTTCCTTCTATCTTTATTTATTTTGGACAGTGAAGTTGTTTTCCTGAAAAAGGACCGGTGCCCTTGCTGTTGCCTGGCAACAAAGTGAGTCCATGGGACTTAACACCTTGCAGGATCTCTTCCAAACTACCTTGAAACTTGTCCTCTCTAGACGTGTGGAGAAAGTCTATTTGCGTATCCATCGTTGTTCATGAATAATGAAGTGGCATTTGCAATAATGGAGACATTAATATGGCTTGAATTGGGGTTTGTTTTACCGGCATTCTGTCACAATGGAAACTGTTTTACCAATGTGTGAGTTACTTGGGCAATCAGGATGTCAGAGCATGTGTGTGCTGCTGCTTTGTTTGAATTCAAAATAGGGTCAATTTAAAATCATTCTTGCAGCATTACAAAAATGTAGAGGTTCGGCTTTATGAGCATACCAATTTTACAATATAATATTGTACAGAAGCAGCTTCACACAGACCATTTCCTACTCAGAATGGAAGAATTCATCAGACTTTTTATTTTGGTGGTTCATCAAGGAGACAAGCTGTTAAATATTCATGACTGCGTTGTGTTCTTAAAATAAGGCTCATTAGCACTCAAAGCCTCTTTTCAAGTTCCGCCTTTCCCTTGTCACTCTCAAAAGAGCAACACAAACATGTTATTCATCTCCCACAATCTCTGCGCTCCAATATTACACCGAATGATGCCTTTATTTTGAAGTCAGACCGACTCTAATACTATTAGATTTTGATTCCTGTTCAAGTACCCGTAAGGGTATTGATTGAATCTGTTTAAGTCTTGTAAAAAAATGTTGGTGCTGTAATAACAGAATCGATTTCTTACAATAATGGGAACATATGCTCCTAACAGGATTACAAATACTCTATTTCCCCCCTAAAAAATAAATAAATAAATATGGGCAGCACACCAGCTTAACTTCAAACCTCTTTATTTGAAACAAGCTGGCTGGGTTCTTCTTTTGTGGAGTTTTCATGATCTCCTCTTGTCCATATGTGTTTTTTCTGGGTGCAGAATTGGAGACACTAAATTGGATGTGTTGTCCGTCTGTGTTACCTGTGTCATCGACTGCTGACCTGTCCAGGGTGGAACCTGCTACAGTGCATTATAAGCATAGCCCCTTCGTCCCTGCACAAGATAAGAGGTGTAGAGAATGGATGGAAATATTGATGGATGGATTGCTTAATTTTTATGACGTTTAATTTACATTCAGGGCTGATCCAGCTCTCTTCATGCTGTCATGTCAAAATGATGATGATGATGATAATGCCCTGAACAACAGTTGCTTTAGGGGGGAACAGCAGGAACTAGGGCTTCAGTTAGCAACTTTAAAGTGATTATTTTTGACATATATTGAGTATTTTTTCATTTTATAAAACATCAGAAAGTGAACATTGTCTAACAGAAGTTCCCAGAGCTCAACATGATGTCTTCAAAAAGCTTGTTTTGCCCAATCCACGCCTCCAAATCCAAAGACATTCCAATTACAATGATATGAGACAGAGAAACACATTGAAACCATAAACTGTATGTAAGACGTAGACATAGTCACCGTGAGTTCAGCGTTTTGGCTGTTGCCATCTTGTTTTTTTGCAACCAGAAGTGACACGAAGAAGACTTGAAACTAGCGATTGAGACCATAAACTCATGTTTACAATGTTTACTGAAGTAATAAATCGAGTGAGAAGTAGGCTCTTTTTCTCGTAGACTTCTGTACAATTAGATTTATTTTTGCAACCAGATGAGTCGCCCCCTGCTGGCTGTTAGAAAGAATGCAAGTTTAAGACACTTCAGCATTGGCTTCACTTTTCAGACCCTGAAGCTGTCCACTGAAACAAATGTTTGACATTTCTGCTTGATAAATGACTTTAATTACTAATATGAATCAACTTTTCTTTTAATAAACTATTTGTTTTAGTAGTAGAAAGTTTGATGGATACCAATTGAAGACAGCCATGTCAGCTTGGATTCAAAGATAGAGCAAAGATAAAAACATATTCATCATCAGCAGTAGTAATAGGTAGGTAGGTAGGTAGGTAGGTAGTTAAGCACCTACAGTTGATGTGGTCTATGGCTACTTCATTGTAGATGCAACAAAGGACCTACTTCAGAAAATCCCATTATTTAAATCTTTAGTAAACGCTAAGGATGAAATTTTAATAGGGAATATGCAATTATGGCATCCGTGTTTAGTCTAATGTGTGTGATGTGAATTCGGAGCACTTTATTGAATATAAAACTCTTTAATAGGTAAGTGGATAATGACTACCCATTTTTACAAATCCATCTGTTGCATTCTGTGCAAATAGTAAAAATCCAGTTTTGTTTCATCATGAGGAGCTTCAGCATTTTACACACACACACACACACACACACACACACACACACACACACACACTCACACAGCTGTGTTTTTAATAAGTCATTTCTGCAGGAGGGATGTTCACCTCACTTACAGGCTTGGTCCATCCATAGGCAACCTATTAACATCCACTTTATCAGCGCTTTCATATTTCATGACCTAGTTCATCAAACTTTAATGCAGTCCTGCTTCTCGTTTGTGTGTTTTAGTGCAAAGTCATGTCTGAACTGAAAGCTTCACCTATAGGTATCTTGCTGGAATCTTAACCACCAAACGGAAATTATAAACTTGTTCTTTAGCATCCAGGTTATTATGACCTCGACGCTTACATGCTCCCCGTAGCTACCCAAAAGATCTTGGATGGATTGTGGCTTGCAAAAAGACATCATTAGTGGTGCAAAATTATTTCACAGAGCCGCAAACCTGCTGAAAGCAGACGACGGGCCAAACGGCAGTTGTTTCTTCTCTCCCTCTCTGCGGACATGGCATTCAGGCTGCTGTGCCACACTAAAGTACGTCTGGGGTAATGTGGTGCCCTCAGATTGCTGGAGTCCTATTGAGCCTGTGGGACGCACGATTAGCCTGTGCCCAGGCCTGATATGCGGTGACCAGAGCCAAGCACCGATAGATGAATAGAAAGAAGAGACGGGGAGGAGGTTGGAAGGGAAAAGGATAGGCAGTATATGCAGGAGGTGTGTGGCCATCATGTGGAGGAAACAGTGTTAGTGTTTGAGGGCTTTTTATGTGCTAAAACAGAGAGCATTTGCCATTGAATTGTTGGAACCCAAATGTTTTTTCCAAAGAGCTACGCCAGCTTGTAGAACGTAAAAATTCATGCCAGTCCCTGAGAGAGCTCCAACGTGAATGAAAAAGATTTTAAAAAGGGCCGACTGTGAATGTGGCAATCACTCTGAAAACCCAAAATGGCAGTGGTGATGCACAAAGCAGCAATACAGAATACACCGATGGGTTATTTCAATCTGACCTCAGTTCAATGTGCCACATTTTGGATGGGTTTTCTATGGTAAAACAGTGTGAATTGATAGTTAGCCTGCGAGCCACAGCTCTTGGATTGTGCTCCCTGCATTCTGATAGCACCCAAGATATATATTTTTTTTAAAAACCTTTTGCAAAAGAAACAAGAAAAAAAACACCTCACATTGGGTTAAAAGCTCAAACAAATGCTCGGTCTCCAAACTATAGTCAGCGGTAGAGCTGTAGGCTATGCCTTTTGATGGCATCACATATTACAGTCTTGGTTCCTGGGCTTAGGGAGTTGCTCATGTTCACAAATATTGGTTGAAACTAGTACAAAGGAAAAGCACATGTGAGTCAGAAAAACTGAGTAGAAATCCAGTTGTATCTGCTCAGGCTGGATGAACCTGAAATTCACTTTCCAGTTTTTCAAGGTGGGAGAAATATGTGTATTTGGCTGCATAACTCTGCCGAGGCTACATAAGTCAGTGCTATCCTAAAGGCACAATCTTTTATCTATCTGAAGGTCAGTGACATGATTTAACATGAAATATAGGATTGTAATATACATGTTTCACATGTGCCGTTCTCTCTTAGACCTTCGATGTTGTGTATAGCCTGGAATAACAATAAAGGTAGTGATAATGAATGAAAATCTAGCTCATCACATTGGGCATAACTTCTTGCATATCTGAAATCATTCTTGTCTACTCGGTTTCAACTAGAGATTCTTTTCATTGTTGAGCAATGTCATGATTATGTTTTGATTTATCATTTTGCCCATAAAATGTCAGAAAATAATGAAAAATACCCATCACAAGTTCCCAGACCACATTTTTAAATTGCTTGTTTTGTCCCAAAGAAATTGTCCAAAAACCGACAACATGAAACTGAGGAAAATAGTAAATCCTCACATTTGATGTTTTCACATTTTGATAGAACCAGCAAGTGTTCTAATGACTATTATATCAAATTGTTGAATAATTTTCCATTTATCAAATAACTTGTAAATTGTTTCATCACTAATTGTCTACACATGCTTACTAATTTTGTTTTTGTAATTTAGTTCAGATTGTTTTCTATGTTTAATCCACCCATTGGGACTTGAAGTCATGCGGTAGATTTGGTTTATGTGCGTAGTGCCGCACCTCTAAACTAAAGGGCTGTAGATGTTGTTTGGCACAGGAAAACATAAAGGGCAGGTTGAAAAAGGCAACAAAAAGAGGGCGGTGTATATTAATAAACATGTTAATAATGTAGGAAAACACCAACCCCATCAACAAAAACAACTTGATATTGAAAAGAAGAAGCAAAAACAAACAAACAAAATCAAAAGCCTCAGCCTCGCAGCGACCTGCTATCCTTCTACTTATAGATCACTTCACCTCCTCATGCAGCCTCACATAACTGGAGCCTACTATCTGTTCAGGTAACCACAGGGTGAGCAGCACAATGCTTCCAACGAATACAAAATAGCACACAAAAGCAATGAGTCTTGATTTAAGATTCCTCTGTTACTGCTAAAGAAAAATCAAAATTCATCTATTGACGCCCATGCACACCGACTGTGATAAAATGTAATTTACTGCAGGACTGTGTTACCCTTTCTTAACAACTTGGTAGTGCCCAGTCACTCACTGCTGAGAGGACCCAATCACACACACCTGTTTTTACTTAGCACCGATTGAGCAAACGATCTCCACCTGCAGCACAAACCGAACAACAAAGAAAAACATCCATATATGTAGAGCTGGTCCCTTTTAACAGTTCATAACCTTCTGCACCACAAATAAAACTATTCATGCATTCATTATATAATACTGATGTTGGGAAACAGGTCCCGTAAAGGGGTCATCCCTATGTCCCCAGGGTCCTATGTTCTTGATATATTGTAAGACATTGGTAAGGGCTTTCTTCGCAGCTCAAATTGCAAAAGAATAAAGGCACTTGGGCGTGTCAAATGCAGTTTGAATGGTAAAAATCCTTTCAGCCACTGTAGAGATCAATGTCTAAAGTCAAGAAAACTGTCATATCATTGACTATAAGTCAAGAAAACTGTCTTGACTGCAAATTTGAGGGGGTATAGTTCCAAGGCTTCTGGTATTGCTGCTTGCAGCATTGTCCGGGGGTGTGCCCATTCGGAGCATATGGCCGTTCGAAAAACATGCCCGTTCTTAGCAGGCCGGTTGCTTGGTCCCTGGAGGTGCATGCTTTCAGCGTTCTCTCATCGCTCCTCTCAACGCTCGATGACTCGAGGGAAGTGAACAAGAGTTTTGTTGTAATGTTAATGTATCCGGCATCCAGCATTTCAAAAGTGAATCAGTTTGCAGAACCCTGAAGCCCCGCCCCCATTGCTGCACAAAGCTCTGTTTGCTTGTTTACTCCAAATTTATTAATACTGAATGTGTTGCATGTCCAAATTGCACTAACTTCGACACTGCACATCCTTGGGTTCCCAGCAATACACCCGCCAAGTGTGAAGTAGATCAGATGGACAGTTCTCAGGATATGCGAAGGACACACAGACTGACAGAGAGTCCTTGGCAGCATAGAACATAAATATAGTACACTCCCCTTGTAAAAAGGGAGTGATGTAGCCTTTTTGGAATTTGGTATTCTTCTCTGCCTTTTTTAAATTTCCCATGTGTCTAGAATATATCACTTAGTATCTTATATAGGTTGGACTTACATGCAAGTTCAGCCTTAAAAAAAAAACATTTGTTGTAAGGCATTTAAACCAATATTTATTCATTCGTATAGTTTCAAACTGGGAGCTACGGTGTAGTAATTAGTCAATATAAGTAGGTTTGGTAAGTTTTGGTCATGTTTACAGTTCACTTTCTTTCTTTTTATTCTGCACAATTTCTCATCAGCTGCGATGAAAGTCGGCTCCCGTGTAGACATGACCCTCTTAACACTGCAATCTTGACTTAATTCCCCGCCATATTTCTCACTGTCACTCTGCAGCCTGTGGTATGTTTGTGTTATCATCACGACATCCCTCTGTAGGCTTTACCCATAAACATCATTTACAGGCTGTATACACAATGAGGCAGACAGGACACGCAAAAAAAAAAAAGAGCTCCCATAGGGACCTGAAGAGAATAGCAGTTAAATGATCTGGCCTCCTCCAGGACAAGGCAGCATTCAATCACTGACGACAGTCCGGCCCCGAGGAGTACAGGCAAACACATCACGTTATTGAGAGGAATAAGGTGAAATACACGGGGCTTCACAAACAAGGTTTACACCGCTCCCGCGATACCCTCCCGCTGCCGTCGTCGCCCATTAATTATCAATGTGGCCTCATAACATGGTTGATTAGTGCCTTAAATTGTCTCCGCAGCCGCGGATCCACAGCCGTTTTCACAGGGAAATGATGAACTCAATGAAAAGTGTGACAATCATGATGATTGATGGTGTTTGTTTTATTGGAGTCTGTTCATCTGCACTGGGCACGGGCAGGGTCCTTGGAGAGGGCCATCAGTGTGATGGCTGCAGAGTACACATCTCGTGACTCACAGTTCCCCGAAGCGCTCGCGGACTATGGAATTGTTTAAAAAGAAAAAAAAGGCAATATAATAAAAAGACATTAAACCTTGGAATGGGGGCCGTGAAGCAGATGTTGTTTTGCCTCCATTTTGTGCAGCAGACCATTTAAACGTCATATTTAGTGTACACAGAGACCAAAACATGCAGATTCCACCGACTCATTTCTTCCCAACGTCCTTATCTGGCCTTGTCTGTTATGAGTTTCAAAATAAAGTTCTCTTAACTGACCTAGGCTGGTGCTCTTATTTGATGAGCAGGACTTCTGCTCCGGCGCATCTTTCCGCGCTACTGGCCGCCACCTCCTGAGTGCCTCCTCATGCCTCATTGCCCTCTGGTGGTCCACAGTGTGGCGACTGGAGCGCCACTTCTCCTCATCCCCATATCCACCTGTGTGGGGTGATTGAAACAAGAGTGAGCTCTTGTCAGGGCCTTGGCCACCATGTAATTGAATTCTACCTTGTTTCACAGAGCGCAACAAAGCATAGCACTGGATAGAGGGTAAATATACTCAGCACTTAGAGACAAACCTGGGCCGCGACTGCTCGACAACAAGCACAGACACAAGGTATTGCTTGGTATCATTTACACACACAGTAAAATACTGGAGCTGCTGTCTGTGTGGTATCTTTGGGGCAGGGAGGAGGCCTTTAGTTGTGTTTCATCAATATTTGGATGGTAAGCTTTAGGGGTGTCCCCGACTAAGAATTTACATAGTCAAATCTGATTGGTCAAGTTCTGCCTACCGTCAACTGATCGTAAAATTTCTTTTTGCTCATTGATCCCCCTCTGTTTACGCTTTATATATTTATAGTAAAAAACAACAAAATGATTGTCCGAGATACACGTGACTACCGTTTAGCTGTTGTTTCAGAATAATGGTGCTACGTTCTTATATGTGTGATCTGATTAATAAATGTATTCTTTGATTTTTAAACAGTAACCTTATGTTGTTGTTATTTAGTCTTTCTGAGGCTATCGCCAAGATGCTGCTCCGATGGACCCACAAATTTGCACAGTGCAACCAAGTCTACTTGTTGATTTATTCACACACACTAAGGGGATTGATTGAAAGCACATGAGTTATTTTCAAATTTGTATTAAGATTATTATTAATAGGCTGATATATAACAGGCTATATATGATAATTCATTGGGAGAAACCAAGCAATTCTATGTAAAATCAGACATGCAACGATTCGTCTGTGAGATCGACGGTCGAATCAGGCTCCTCAGATCGAATAGTCAACGATTCAGGGTCATCCGTAATAAGCTTAGACTTTGAAGTTTTCCTTGAGCAATGATTTGATGGTGGCTATTTATTATTTAAATGTGCAATGGTAACTTATTCCAACTCCTGCATTCCCTGGCACCACAGAACCTATAAATAACAGATACCCATGTTGGTATTGATCCTCAGCAAGCACAAGTTGGCAACATTAGCTCTAGTCTGGTGAGCATGAGTTTCCCAAAACAAAAAATGCACATTTCTGTTTCATTTCTGTCATTGGAAGCACAGTCTGGACTGTGTTAATCACAAAAAAATGAAGGAAAATGCAACAATTTTAGGATTTTTTGGGACATAAAATCAGACTTCCTGCCACTGCGTTCAGTAAAGAATGACTTTATTCTACAGAAAAATGATAGTATTGATTATTTGTTGAAGCTTAAAATAATATTTGACTACGGTCAGTAGCAAAGTAGGAAGTTATGGTTCTTATACTGCTGAAAAAAATTCAGGGAGGAAGTTAGAATAGATAGATGGACAGGTGTAAAGCGTTACTTCTTCTTAATAAATTAATGTCATGTTTTAACCCTAGATTCAACATTGTTCACGTTACCTATACTATACCAAAAGTTTAGTTTGAAATTCCATGATTCTCTATACCCAATTCAATACCACGCAAAACAAAAACGAAATAATAAATTTACTTAAACATACACTCCTTTATTATTGTTTGCATACAATTTTTTGCTTTATTATTAATCCCTCATGATGTGCCTCAAGTTTTTTGGCCAAAAACTACATTTTACAAGATCACATTTGAACACATCATGATAACGTTGTAATCTACCTTTCACCCAATACTCATTTTTACTGAATAGAGCTGGAATGAAACTCAAACCTTTGTACTTTAACCGTTATCTCTGTTATTTAGCCAAGCTGGACTGTGCTGCCCGCCGGCTGATGACTTTACTAACATAACTAACGTTACTAGCTCTCCTGCCAATTTCAACACGGATTTGTTCTCATTGTAGCATTATCAGGGAGTGTTTCCATGGTCCCCGGGACGACGAGACACTGTTAGTCTCGGGCCCTGATCCCTGGTACCTACGCTACTGTCAAAAAATACTGTCACATTTTCAGAATTTCGGCATCGGCTTGGTACCGAAGTATCGGTTCTTGTGTCATCCCAAGTAAAAACTATTTACCCCAACTCATTAGCACTAGCTTGAATTTCTTCTACATACAGTACATGATACGTAGATCTGAAGGTTTTGTCCTGGTGTTAAATATGCAGCAGCCAAGTCACAGATATACAAACAAAAAAGGAAGAAAAAAAATGCTTTTCCACCTAATTCATGCCATAATCATTTGGAAAAACATAATTATATAGCTGACAGATGTCCTTGTAATGGGACTGATTTTAGTCATCACTAAAAAAAACGGTTCTTGTTTATACTAGACTGCAACTGCAAATCAGATATGAAAAGAACGTGTCAGTTTGGTTCAGAGCATGAAAGAAAAAAAGGCTGTGTAATTGTTGGGTCACTCTTGTCTTTTCCAATTTCCTCTCTTTGCCCCTCTGGTTGGTGGGAAGGTGTGTGCGTTCTTCATATTTTTGAGTTTAAAAAGGGGTCCAAAGGAGGCACACCTCCGGTCTTTGGAGGGCAAATGGGATTACATTGTCGATGCTGCTTCAAGGCATCACAGACGTCACTCCACTGAGGCAGGCTTCAGACGGTGGCCTGTTTGCTGTCGGCTAATCTAAGGAGATGGATTCTCAGTGCAGCGCTCTCTCCAGTACAGTTACTGTGCTTAATGGCTTTGACTCCCCAGGACATTGTTTCAATCTAAAGGTCATCATGGTCTTAGCTCAAGCCAAGCACCTCTCAACCCAGCCTGATTTGCTCCTCAACCACCCTTGCAGAGTGTACTTCAAGGGACATGTTTTTTCTCTTAGCTCTTCTATACTAATTACAGAAGAAGAACATGCATTAACTTTCAACACGCGGGCAGCATAACTAATCAGGCTGCTAGAAGGGATATAGATATGTTTTTTTTTTTTTATGCTGCAGGGACTTTTCCAGTTTTTTTGTGCGTATTCAGAAACCTGTTGATATCCAAGTCTTTCATAATGTTTAAAAATAGGTGTGTTTCTCCTTCTCACCAGAAATGTGTGCTTTTCTTTTGGTCATGCACAACCAGTTGGTTTGTGTACAACACACCAATCTGTTGTAAAAACCCCAATTGAGACACCTATTCTGAATGTGCTGTATATGTCCAAAGGATGCTCCCAAAACTTGTCTTAAAAATGCTCCAATCGGTAATAAGGCCTAATTCAGAATATCCAAATGGAATATGCTGTTTACAGGATCCGTATCAAATTCATAATATTGTCATATTCAGAATAATAGTGGAATATTTTGTGCATGTAAGCGTAGTCAGTGAGGAAGAAACAAGGGGGCAAGAGATATTAATCTTAACTTTATTTTTATATTTGCCAATTCTTTCGATCCTAGTACATAAAAAGCTGGCTCACCAACTGGGCACAGTGAGCAACTGCCTTCAGGCCCCAGACCCTTAGCGGCCCCAAAGGCTGTTACTTTGTAGTCGTTTGATTAATTGCATAATTGTTTGGTAATGTACACTAACACAACAACACAATAAAAACTGAAATAACAATGACCTTAACCCTGCATTTCTTTTTCCTAACTTTGAGGACCTGTCTTGTCAAGTTTTAATACGTTTAATATTTCAGTAAATATATGCTTACTTGGACTGTATTCTTAAACAGATGTGTTCAATCAAATGATCACAAACTAAGGGTGCTTTCACTCCTGTAGTTGGGTTCATTTGGTCCGACCCAAGAAGAAAAGATTATACATTGTCGCATTTTATTCTGGTCCGGTTCCTGTTCACACTGACGTTTTAAAAACGAACCAGAGGAGTAAACATGACGTTCAACAGACTGACAGGTGACTCACTGATTGTTTTAGTGATTTTCATCCTTCTTCATCAAGAACCATTTGGGGAAATCGAAAGGAAGTTTATGCAGCACTTTAATACTTCTGATGTTCTTTGATTAATAACTGATTGTACTCATTATTAGTGTTATTAGACTGCAAATTGACTGCATGTTATAATTAATAATGGCAGAGACAGGACTAAACAAAAGCCTCTTTGCACGCTCCCAGGTGACTGGTGCAAACGCATAGTGCAAACGCCGGGGAGCACATGGACACACCTATGAGGTGTATTACTTTGGGATGGCTGTCACACACCTTTTTAATGGAGTTAATGAACTGACAAAGTACACAGAGTCGGATACAAGCGCAGCAGTTATAACAGCTTTTGACCTCTTAATCAGGGAAAATTCCGGCGTTGACGTGCTTATACACATGGCCTTGAATACAGATGAGTAGATCGCCTCCTGAACAGATTTCACGATTAGCAAATGGATTTATTGGTAGATTGAAATCATGCTAAAATCACATATCTGCTTTCATAAAATCCTGTCGTTTGGTTCGTTTGCTTTCAGCACCAGCCCAAACAAACCGTACTAACCGGCCAAACGGACCTGAGTTTGTTTTAACCGAACCAAACAGGTGTTATGTGTGAAAGTAAACTAACTAATACACATCAAACAAGGGGCAATATTCCACTGTAAGAATATAAAGTCGGTCAGTTTCTGGGCAAAATAGGATTGGGGGAATGTGCATCAATGTGTCATTTGGGGTCTAGAGCTCATTTTTGGCCAGGAGGCACCTAGCAGGCAAATCTAGCCCCGGTTACACACTGAGGTAAAAAGAAAGAAAAAACAGAGGACACTCAGGATTTTTGCCTTGCTCACACATCCAGCTTCCTGAGGGGACATAGTTTCTGGGACTATTCGGTCAAAAAGTCTAACAGTCAGTAAAATGAACAATCCTAAATTGGTGAGGTTGAGTATGTTGGAACTTCACCGTACTGACAGTTCTCCACCCTGCTATTCAAACACACCAATGGACTGCAGGTGCACCGCTCTTCTCACAGCAGTTTCCCTCCACAGGAAACTTAGTACCTGCTGCTCGGTGACAGAATCTGACTGCTTCCTGCCACGTTGTGGTTTCATGTCACCTCTGAGGTGACAGGTGGCTCATCAGGCCTCAGATAAGGCTCTTACGGAGGCCGCTCGCCTGCTCTAATTTATCTGAGGGATTTCTTGTGCTGCATATATTTTGTCCTTTGAGCAGCCAAGCATTAAATTGCTTTCCATTGGGAACAGCTCGTATGCCGGGGTCACCAAAGCTCTGGCTGGTTTCCAATGAGATGGTTTGGCAGCAAAGCCAACACTGTAATTAGGGTCACCCGGCTCTGGAGCCGTTGGTGGGCCAAAGGGTCGTCACGGCTGCGTAGCTGTTTGAAAGTCACAACAAAGCTGGAGGATGGTAACACATGACTTCTTAGATCATAAATCAACAAAACACTAAGGAGGCACATCATCAAAAAACATTTTTCTTAAGGCACCAGCCTTCGAAAAAGCATATTTATGTATAAAAATATTCATGAAATTCTTTACTTTGCTGCAGATAATTATATAGGCAAACATAAAACGCGGCACGCTGTAACTCTGGGAAATAGAAGTGCAAAGACAAAGGCAGATATGGAGAGATAGTGGCGTTGCATGGGCAGTGCAAGCCCCATGTATAACGAGTTGTCAGCTTCGTCTCATCGTGCCAGAAGCTGACTTCAGCAGCCTTTGCTGTTTGAGCCGTCAGTAGAGCCTCCTGCCTCTACAGTGTGCCTCCCCAAATGTAGCCCGTGGTGTTTTCATGAGGAGACTGCACAGCATGTGTCCATCTGCAAAGAGCTCTCCAAAAGTGTCCAGTGGTGGAGGGAAGAAAGAAAAAAACACTCCAGGGTGCTCTTTTTCACCTCGTAGTGTTCTCTTTGGCATCGCACAGAGGAAACGCCTCGGAGAAAAGCGCAAGAGAAGAAACATTTGGACAGCTGCTCAGCAGAATTTACTAATGTCTTGAGTGTGTTGTGACGTTTGCTTTTCTGTGTGAAAACATGAGAGCTCGACGATTGTGTGAAGGCTAAAGGGATACTCTTTCTAGATATACTTCAAGTCTGCATTAATGTGGGATTTCTAGCGAAATTTCCCCTTTTAATCAAAGTAGAAATAAATTGAAAGGAGCTCTACTGTTCATGAGCTATTTTTACTTCTTGGCTTCTTATGAGGCTACATCTCTGGTAGAAACGTGCAGGGCTAGAAGTGGACTTCATTACTGATTAATTAGATTTAATTCTGTACTGTGGAGCACACACTACATTGGATTTGGTTAGCACAGTGTGCTGTCACAGACTGACAAGCCTTTCAGTGCAATAAGGACTCCCTATCCATTTTATGCTGAGGTATGACAATTTTCCTGTGCATTGTAGTAGGCAATTTACTTCCTTTTTAGCCTGTATTTAACTTGGAAAGGTTGGCTGAGAAATAAACTAACTTCTTCAGGCATCAGGGCAGAGAGGGCATACAGGAGCAGCACTAGAGCAGCTTACGGCTTTGCTCAAAAGCACTTCAACAGTGATTATTTCCTAAGATTCTGGTCTCACAGAATTGTAAAATGACTCAGGCGTACTTGCACCTACAAAAAGTATTGCACTGTAATTCGTATATAACCCAATCGTGAGCCAGGACGTGCAGTGCTGCCGCTAAGGAAGTCGGGTGACGTAGTTAGTCCGCATACGGAGGAGGTCGGGGTGGATGGACAGGTCAAACAAACGCAGGACTTTCGCCCAGACCCGTGTGAAATCAAAAGTCAATGTTGACTTACTTTTGTTACGTAACTTGCGTACTTAACTAACGTCACCTACGTAAGTTACGTAACAAGTTGCCTAAACAACAGGCTCTGCACTGTAGGAACATGCGCAGTCACATTGGTCACTCATCATTCATAGAGAATGCAGGCAAAATAAGATTACTTTTCGTAAGATATCCAGCTCAGTCGCCAGGAATTTTTTTTGGCATTGGACGTTTCTGCAAGCGTCCAATAGCGACATTTTTGCATTCGGTCAGAGCAAGTGATGTAGTTTAAATAGGGAAGAGACACACCGGGCGGGGAAACACAACGTTTTCATCCAGACCGCTGTTTGTGTCCCCAACATTTGTAAAAATATCCACTTTTATATATCCACTTCAAGTTTGAGTATCGCATCAATGGCTCCTTTAAACCTGGTAAACACAACACCACTTGAAGGTAGCAATACTTTCAGTAGGATCCAATTGTGCAACATGTGCAGTAATCTGCATTTGAGAGTGTTTTTCTATAGATATGAACAGGAAACCTTCCATTTCCATCTCATTTTACTCATCTGAAGACTGCTACTGCTCACCACTTATTACTATATGTTGCATAGATGTTGTTATCTTACAGCATCACGTCTAACATCATGCTCCAAACGACCTCTTGGGATGTGTGCCGGTTGATGTGATGAAGATATGAACTCATTTCAGCTTGGAGGTATAACCTGTTTGTTTCCCACTGAACAAAGCAGCAGTTATGTTGTAACCTTTGTTCTCTGAGTGAGAAACATGTTGCATCACTTGTCTACTGCAACTGAATTATACACACAAAGGCAAAAAAAAGACGATAAAATGAAATTGGAGGAAACGTATCCAGTCAAAATGTCTCCAGTTATAAAAAATAATGATTGGACTGGTTGGACAAACAAAGTTGCAGCTACAAATACAGATAGTAACACCTGCAACACCCCTCAAAAGTAGATGAAAGACCCATTCCTCTGTTCCACAGTGGTTGAGCTGAGGGACTGAACTTAAAAAAAAAATGTTTATTTATCATCTCTCCGAAGAGTCGGAACGCTGCAGAGTCCAGTGTATATTTAAAACCTATGTGTTTTCTCTGGCAGCTCTTGTTGAATTATTTATCCATCGGTTTTGAAAGAGACGAGCCGTTGTTGAGAGTTGTGATTAACTCGCAGCTGTTTTTCCTACAATATTTGAAAATTTTAATGATGACCAAAAAAAAGCATTCTCACCGCTTATCTAACAATAAACAGTATGTGCGGTGCTGGATGGTAAATAGGTGCTTATATAAAGCGTCCCATTCTGGGTGGCTTGCTAAAATTAAGCAGCATCAAGGGAGTAGCTATTTATTTTGCTTTGGTGCTCACACATCTCCACACCCACGCACATATGTCCTTGTAATACACGGTGACAGTAATGGAGAATTTAATTGTCTGGGGAAATAGATAAACAAAAGGGATTACTCCGCATTATTGGTGAGTTTACAGTATAAAGATGGCGGGCGTGTTACCTCAGGCTCTCAGAACTAGTGATCTTCTACAATTCTTACGGACTATATGGACCATTTTATGATGCAACACTATATAAATGAAGTCTGCTGACCAAGTCTCCACCTCCTCATCGCTCTGTTTAAAAAAACAAGCATCCGTTAATGTAGATCCATTGACATGCCTCCAGTCTGGAAACAAACTTGTGATTTTATGGCTCGACTTGATTTTACAAGATCTCGCAATAGGCCTTTGGTTTCCAGCCCGAAAAGCTGTATAAATGCCACGATAATGCGTATGTCATTTAGCGTGCAATAAGTATGCCTTTCTTGATTTCTGCATGTCTTTTGTACGCCATGTAACCTGTACTGACATCCACATATAGATGCTATAGGTAAGAGTTAATGACGTAGTAGTGGGGAGGTGGATGGGTCCAACAAACACCAGACTTTTAACTAGGAGTCCCGTGTTTGTTTTTGTTTGTTTTTTTTAGTTTTGTAAGTTACGTTAATGATGTATTCCGTAGTTGTTTCGGTACTTATTTTCCGTACTTGTTTTAAGCCCAACCATGATGTTTTCCCTTACCCTAACTAACTGGTTTTCTTGCCTAAACCTAACTGCAGATGTTTGCGTGGCGTACAAATGACATACGCAAACGCTCAAATGCGTACTCATGACACACGGAATGGCCATGTAATGTCGTGGTATTCATACGCCTTCCCGTGAGACCGGGTTTGTTGGTTTCATAATGTAAAAAGTGTGAAAGTAAAGCTGGATACTTAGAGTAAGTATTGATTTGTGGTTGCAAGTGAAACTTTTTTTCCTGATTGATTGAATCTTAGTTCGGAACATAAATGTGACAAGCTCCCTGGGATGCAAAATATCCGTCAAGGCTGTCCGGAGCAGCAATCTGTTAAAGAACTTCTACTTGCGTTTTTCACCATGTTGCACAGACTGCTGTCTCATATAAAGAAGAAGCTGTCAGGCCTGTCTCAGTCGAACCCCATCCCCTCCCCCCTACCAGCACTGGCCACATTTAGGTTCAGCGCTGCAGA
The DNA here is from genome assembly GCA_916701665.1 of Sebastiscus tertius. Classification (NCBI taxonomy): domain Eukaryota; kingdom Metazoa; phylum Chordata; class Actinopteri; order Perciformes; family Sebastidae; genus Sebastiscus; species Sebastiscus tertius. The sequence goes on along the minus strand of CAKAOH010020310.1, from coordinate 39,482 downwards.
CGTGAGATATGTTATTTATCTCCTCCATATTTAATGAGGAGTCGCCCTGGGAAGCAGATGGTACATTAGCTGTAATAAACCAGAGCTGACTTCAGTGGTTTTGTGAGGGAATACAGAATGGAGCCGTTAAGGCCTCGCTGTTTCACGCCCGACGTTGTCGCAGGGTCGGAAGGTGTCTGGTGTGCACGGAGAGTGCGCTCGTACAAACAGAGCCCTTTTATAACTGTGGACAGGTTCTCATTGCCCCCAGTGAAGCATCATATATTGATGTGGAGAGAACAAAAATTACTCTAAGCTCTGACCCCTTTGTTCGCGGAGCCAGCATTAAAGTTGCTGAGCGAGGGCTTCACATTGAGCTATGTTTTACTGTTACGCTCAGCAGAAGCCGTCCCAGTGTGCACACACACTCTTGCGTGCGTCTTGAGACTCACTGGCTGTACATCATCACACATGCATCCTCTCATACGTTCACCGGGAGGAAAAAAAACGGTTTAATTAGGATTTCTGTCAAGTTCTGGAGAGCAGATGTGTTGGTCATCAGAAAATTTCAGGAGCTAAACACTTAGAGCTAGTGTTAGGAAGTTAAACAGGTCATAATTCCCTCTCTAATATCTATTATATATTGCTGTGAAAATATCTCCTTCTAACAACCATATGTATTCAAGACTCATGCCAAAAATTACATTTTACAAGATTACATTTCAACTCATCATGATAATCTTATAATTAACCTTTGCCAATACAATTGTTTTTTTTTTTTTTAAATAGTGCTTGAACGCATCATAATGAAACTCAGTGCAACCTCCATTAACGTTAGCTGTTAGCTCTGCAAACACAGGACCTTCACCCATAAGACCGGTGTCCGAGTCCCGCGTGAAACCACAAGTCAAAGTTGATTTATTTGTCACGTAACTTCCGTAATAAAGTTACAGCACTACCAGAGTTAAATTAACCCAAACTGCGATCTTTTCCTAAAGCCAACTAAGTAGTTTTTGTCTCGTAACTTCCGTATTTAAGTTATGCCACTTCCGGTGTTATTTAAACCCAAACCGTGATCTTTTCCTAGTTTTATTTTGAAAAGACTGGAGGGAAAATTGACACTTGCGTCATGTGTTGCTGGATATTCGTTGGAAAACGCACAAAATATACATTGTTGAAAATCTTGCTGAGCGTCACAAAAAAAAAATGTGTCTATGTACATGCATCAAATAGATACATTTTCTTGACTATTTCACAAACTGCTGTGAGACTGTGTTGGATTTCAACACAAATTTGTTGTTCACAATGTAGTACTGTCAAGGACAAAATACGGTGCATCCCCTGGTAAGTTTACTGCATCGGAATTTAAATAGCATTAGTCTCGAGCCCACCCAGTACCTTTGGTACCTGCGATACTGTAGAAAACAAGTACTGTCACGTTTTAAGAATTTTGCCATTGACTCGGTATCAACGTATTGCTTCTCATGACATCCCTATAGGAGCAACATTTTATTTAAGAATCTTTACTTACCAAGTGCAGGAACTAACAGATGAATCTAAGTGAGATGACAGAGACCGAAGAACCAGTCAGCTGTATCAAACAGGCACGTCAAGATGGAAATATTATCACAGCCAATTCTTGAAAACTACATCTGGCAACAACTATTTATTCCCTGAGGTTACTTCTGCAATCTGTATTTTTTTTTGACTGCTTACCTCACAGCTGGGGGTTTGTTGCTGTCTGTGATGTCTGAGTATGCTTCATGTCCTCCTCTCACTCTTTGGAGAGAGACCAAGGACTGGTGGCAGCTGTCTGAGAGCCTCTATATGCTCCCACGGTCTATGGCTAATATTGATCATTAAGGGAAGTGAATAGACATTAAGTCTTGGTTGAGCAATAGCTGCTGATGTGAACCCTGCTGAGTCACAGGGCACCTTGGAGGTAAACACAAGCAGGTTTCAGGGAAGTCAGAGTCAAGGTTATAATAGTTTTGATTTTTCAATTACTTTTTATCTTCATTTAGTTTTGACTTTTCAATTTCATTTTAGTTTTAGTTCGACTGTTTGCTAGTTTTAGTTTAGTTTTGTTTTTTCTTGAAAGGTTTACTTCAAGTTTTATATATTTAACTTTAGTTTGTTTTTGTCAGGGCCAGGTATAATGTCTGAGAAGTATGTAACTACATATGCAGTATATACAAAATACATGGTTGACGAACTGTGTAGGAATGGTCAGAATATTTATTCTTCGCATTATACTTTAGTGAAGCAATTGCGGCATAGCTCCGTCTCCTGGAATGTCAAGTCCGTTCAATTTCTGTAGTTCAATGTCGTTAGAGTTGTCAAAAACTCATTCTGTCTCCTTTTTTTCGGTAGTGATATATTATAGCTAAAAGAACTAAAACTGAAATGAATTTACGTTCATTTTTACTTGATTTTTAATCTTTATCTTTACCTCTTTTTTTGCTTTTTACCCAGGAAACATTGTTTCAGATCAAGGATATAGTTTTTATTTAGTTTCAGTTTACTAAAAATATTTTTCACTGCTTATTCTTTGTTTTAGTTTCACTTTTAGTTCACTATAATAACCCTGGTCAGAGGGTTGATGGCTGGGCTGAAATGATTTCTCATCTCAACTGAGTGCTTTCATAAACTCGGGGTGTGCGTGGAGAAAATAATCATGCGGTGCAGCAGCATATCAAATCACGGCCCTGACGAGGAGAAAAATAAACACGTCGAAGCTCGCTGCTTGCGATGCAATCCGGCGCAGACAGACTCCGGCGTCTCAGACTGCAGGGCTCGCTCCGTGCACTTATTTTCAGACAAATGCCATTGTTAAAGGAGCAGAGAAGAGATCTTAACAAGTTAAAGGAACCTCCCAGGAGATGGAGCAGCAGGGAGAAGGAGGGCTGTGGATCACTGCAGTGTGTTCATTGAGAAGAATGAATGAATAAATTGAAAGCGATGGCATTCCTGGCGATCTTCAAGGCAATGAGACATTATTGATTTCTAAAGAGAAAACGCATTCTTAATGTGTCCGGGGATCCAGGCTTTCTTTCCCCCCTCTCATTCCTATACTCACTCTGTTTCTACAGCTTTTAGGAGCGAAGCTTGATATACAGCAAAAAGCCCGGTGTGGCTCAGGCGTGCCGGTCTAGCTCTTGGAACAGTGAGCACTCATCTCAATGGACCGCGAAGGTGTGCCTCAACCATCTGTTCCCTTTTGACACAATGCAGTGAATCAGCACTTTAGTTTTTTGAAGGAGCGCATCCTGAAAGCCTTTTATCTGCGAGGATGGAGGCAGAGAATTGCTGCAAAGATGGTAATCTGTGTTGATATTTAGAGGAAGGGAGCGATGCTTTCTGTTATTGCTCCTGAGCCCATTTTCATACAAATTCCGCGAAGCAAACAAGCTGTCCTCAGCTTTTTTTTTCTTTTAAAAAGTTGTTTACAACATGATGGTTCATTGGCATATGGGTACCACCAGCAAGATATTAAAAGTAAGCATCAGTATTTGGAAGTTTTTCCAGTGAATATATGTGATGTGAATGAATGAATATCTGGTTCTGACACTGTTTTATCTGCCAGAGTGTGCACACCTTTGTGTTCGCGTGTGTCACTGAGTGTGGGCCATATGAAGCTGAGGTTGCCGTCTTAAGACACCTTGCCTCGGCACTGAGCAATAGCAGCGCAAACTTATCAGCTCTTTTCATTTCTGGGCTGACACTCCGGGTGAAAGATTCGGGGGTTAGGTGGGGAGCCGTGGATTAAAGATCATATCAAAGCCAGCGAATAGGTATAGTGATTCAGGAACGATGGCAGAGATAGCAGACGGAGCACGACTTTGTGGAGATATGGAGTGCAGCCCCAAGTTTATCATATAGACTACAGATAGGCAGAGGATAGCAATCAAGGAGGTGGTGTGGTGTGTGGCATAGTTGTGCGTCAGGGACTTGGCAAATGGTTGACTTTTATGTTCAAGGGCATAAAATAAAAGATTCCATGTATGTGCATTGTACATTTGCTATGAAACAAAATGGAAATTCTGCTCCTCTTCCCTGATGGTTAATGTTTTATTTAATAAAAAGGTATAATTTTTTATGATGGCGAGGTTTTTATTTCAGGAGAGGTGGCCCGCCTCCACTATAAAACACAGAAAGGGGCACATGGGGAGACCTTGCAACACTTGCAGGGGTACTTGGGCCGAAACAAAGAGCACTTGGGGGGGCACTTGGGCCACGTTCGGACTGACTGTATTCCTGCGTGAAAAACTGCAGCCCTCCCATTCATGTGAATGGAGCCAGCCCAGCGACGCAGCAGGGTTGAAAACAACACAAGGTCGTCCGGCAAAAAAGTTGAACCAGCTCTACTTTTTCTGTAACGCCACATCATCTGGCAAGGTGCTGCATTGGCCGCATATTCCTGGTAGATCACTATGTATTGTGATGGTGGTATTTCTACTGTTTACCTCGTGATCGTCACCATGGAAGATAAAATACTGTGCTTTGGCGCCTTTAAAGGGGACATATCGTGCTCATTTTCAGGTTCATGTTTGCATTTTGGGTTTCTACTAGAACATGTTTACATGCTTTAATGTTCAAAACGCTCTGTTTTACCGGCTGTCTCTTTAAGACCCCCTTCTAAAAAAAGCCCAGTCTGGTCTGATTGGCTTTCGAGAAAAATATGGTGCACCTTTGCAAAAGTAGTTCTCAAGCTGTGGGGGGGAGATACTGAGATGGTGGGCGATAAATCGGGGCCAAATGTGAATGGCTTGTTGAATCACGTTTTCTGATGCAGCCCACAAAAAACTGACTGGGTTGTCTTATTTCACAGTTTGTGGGTTGGTAGGCACCCCAGATACACAAATGTATGAGAACAAGCACTGAAAAAGTGAGTTTTTCATGATATGACCCCTTTAAACACAATCTGTTACTCCAACTGGACTTCCTGCATCGTATTTCATTGTCTAACCAGTACCTTGAACATACCACCCCCACCAACTCATTGTTTTAATGCAGGGCTGCTTTTGGTCTTAATCACCACTTATGTTCCGCTCTGATGTGGCATCAGGGGAAAACTAAGCAGAGGAGTGGTGCCCATTAGGGTACAAATATGTCCTATAGAGGGCTTTTCCATTGGCACATTTGGCCGCGTCAAGTCAAACCATGCTTCACTGCTTTGCATTTCCATTACCAGTTTTAGCGTGCTGAGTCATGCCAAGCTGTGCCTTGAGATGTACCATCTCCGGAGTCCAAACCGAACCGCCTCCAAGTGGGTTGCGTTGACACCCCATCTCCCCCTCAACCGAGATAATGGGGGGCTTTTATTGTCAAGGATTTATAGGAAATGATACTGTATATGTTTATCACATTAATTAGTGGAACTTTGTTTGCAGCTATTTGTCAGTAAAAACAAGTCTACTAATACTACAGCGAGGAAGAGCACAAGCAGCAAAAATAACTAGGGACTTTTATTGTGAAGAATACAGGAAATGAAATGTGTTCATCACCGTTTCAGAGACGCTCCTTCGATCACAAGTCACAGCTATGGTTACACACACTCATACATTCAATCAGGTAGCCCTGTTGTAATGGAGATGCTAATCCCTGCCGTGCTGGGCTGGTGCGCCGAGTCAAACCGAGTCAAGCCAAGCCAGCATATGTGTATGGAAAAAGGCCAATGTTGGTATATATAGACGTGCTTGTTACGCTTTGGGTGTGTACATTTGAGAAAGGGGTCATCAGAAATGACTAAAGTTTAAAAAACAATGCGTTGACCATGGACAATTCAGCCTGACAATACATCAAATAACTCTACTCCAATGTTGCTGCCATCATGGACGAAATCCCTTTTTCATGTTGTGTTTTGGAAGTTGGGGACATTTGTTCCCCTTGAACGGCTGTATATCCAAGAATCGCTTAGCAAAGAGAAGATTAAGTGCACACATTAATCCAGGAGTCAGAGCAATCTTGTAATCCACTCAGTATGCTAATTGCCTGTTCTTTCTCCAGCAAAGGGGTTTACAGGCCATTAAATGGCACTGAGCAGTTGACAAAGGATAGCCAGCATGCTCCCCCACCCACTCTCCCTCTCTCTCTCTATTTCTTACTTGGACAGGCTGTTGCACTCCCACGCAACGCTCCTCTAAAGAAATATGTAGAGTCTAAAAAAAAAAAAAAGTGTGGCGCTGTGATTCCAAAAGCGGTTATTTATTTTGTGGTAGAAATAACAAGCTGTGTTTCTTTCCCAACTAGAGACCTGACAGTGACAAAAGTGGATCTCTCGTGTCTTGAATGAACTCTTGATCTTCTCGACTCTGAAGGGGTGTCTTTGGACGTTTTCCCCAGAAATACCAAGGTTTTTCTTGTAACATCTGTCCATATCTGACAGTGGTACAAGTAAATAATGAAAGAGAGTTGAGTGCTATTGTCTCCATCGCAGTCCCAGTCATGCACAACCCTCCCTTCGCCCACTTCGTCCGTACACAAGAGGATCGCACCAAGGTAAAGTGCAATTCTTAGCGCGCTACTGCCTGTGTAGTCCCCCAAGTGGCCTTGGCAGCCCGAACATGATGGATGTTGTTTCAGATTGGGTTTCTCGCTACACTGATAAAGCAGCCTAGTCAAAACACATTCACTCGCAATGTAAGCAGATAAAGATAGTTGCAGATAATTAGAAGATTTGAGCTTTGCGTCATTTGTGGTGCCAACTGCCAAAGAGCGAGGCTGTGACGGATGACTCAAACAAGAGAATTCGGCACGAAGCCCGACTGCAAATGTAGCTGGTAATGACCAGAGTGTGTTTTTCAGATGCAGCTAATGAGCACGGCCATTAGACATAAATGACATTTTAAAAACCTGGGGAGTAAGGAAATGAACAAGTACCCCAGATAGACTGCCTGTAGGCAGCAAATATGGCAAGAGCATCTGGAGGATGCGGCAGTCAGTTCACACGGATGACCTGCACCCAGAGTGTCGAGGCTGTCAGTCATTTCGCCGCTGTTAACTGTGAGGACGGAGGCTCATTACTGTACAGTGAAACTGTCAGAACCATTCGCCTCGATATCCACATGGCATCTCAGGGCACTCATCTTCTGCGTTTGACAGATAATCCTTTTTATGGGTATATTATTTTAATTTTCTGATGAGCCCATTTGCGTGGAAGTTTTGCCACTTTGGAAGCTTCCGTGGAGAGATAACAGCTTTGACATAGCAGCTTATAGTTTGTTGGAATATGTTGACTAAATCTTAACCTACATGCTGCATCTAGATAAGAAACCCAGAACAGAAATATTACACAAAAGAATCCACCAGATGGATTTGTTTTCTTGTGTTTAAACAGTATCTCTCAAACATGTGCCACTAAATCCCTCGAATCTGCAGGCTTATGTTGCAACCAATCACCACGCACCGTGATTGATTAGTCACCCATCTCTGGTTGAATGTGTGCAGATCAGGATGGAATCAGCTGCTGTCGTGTTTGGTTAGAGGTTTTAAATATGTAGTGGTTGTCAACCACTGTGAAGGATGGTGATACTGATACTTTCTAATCTGAAACCTGAGTTTTAAGGCTTTTTTTTTCTTTTTGCATTGTGGCTGTTTCAACACATCCTGACCAACTGAACTGAATTATAAATTGTTATCTGTATAAGATATTTGGCTGGAACCTTTCCTGATAGTATTAGCTCAGTAAAGTTAAAATATGTGCCCTTGATAAAAGAACTTCAGTCCTTGCTAATGTACTCTTTTGGACTCTATAGGACCATTTCAGTCTTGGAGGCTACAAATAGCCACAGATTTATGTAATAACTAATGATAATATGATAAATAATAATTATAATATTTAGCATTTTTATGATTGTGATTGTGATAACATGGAAAAGGATAGAGGGCTGGCATTTCAGCGTGATCTCATCCCCACTCGCCCCCAGCTTTACTATAATGACAAAGAGTAGTATCTTGATTCTGAGGGTTTGCACATTGTTAACGTTGTGAAACAGTCGCCACTAACATTAGAACGTGTGGTTAACATTGTGAAACGGTGGCAGCAAAACCACTTATTTAGGGTTAGGAAAAACATCTTGATTTGGGTTAATATAACTACGCTTGTAACGCAACGTAAGCTACGGATATAAAACGTCTGGTGATTCAGTGGCGTACCGTCATGACCTAAAGTTGTCAGTAAAAATCACTCAACTTGTGGTTTCACATTGAACACGATCTCTGGTCCCCTGAGTAAAAGTCCTGTGTTTCTCTACTAATACTTTGTTCGTTGATGGGTGAGGCCGGTTTACATTGGAGTTAGTTGAAAGCTCGGTGCATCTCACATTATGCTAAAGGGTGCCTTGGGCATCGGTATCACAACGCCGAGGGGCCACTGCCCAAGTGTCCGTATTTGACCCCCCTGCGAGTGAAACCAGGCTGGACATTTGTTAGCATTCAAAAATAGAATTGCCAATATTTGGTAATGCTAACAAACAGACTGTTACATGAACTAACAGCATGCAGACAAACACTAATAAACTAATGTTTTCTCATCACAGCCAACTTAAAGCAGACACAGACAGAGACGTTAGCATGCTGACAGCTACTGCTGTTGTTTGCCGAGTGGGTGACATTTCAGTGTAAAATAGAAATAATTGAATTCTCCAGGCTAATTTGTAATTTTTGTAATTTTTTTGTTATATGTAGTTTTTCTGTTCTATAAAGGAAACATTCAAGTTGTCAATCATCGTAAAAACATTTGATGTATTTTATTTTTCTGATGAATAATTTCAGCTTGATGAAAGTGGGTAAAAGCAGGACATGTGTTGGTATGGTGATAAGAAATTCATTACAAAAATCTCCACAAAATTGAACGTGATTTTGAAAGTGGACAATAGAGAACATCACAATGTGAAAATAATGGTTTTCTTTGGAACACTTCAGACATTTTGTCTTGTTCTTCTGAGCGTGAGTGGGTGTCTGTTTGTTTGTTTGTTTGTACGCTGAACCCTGGTTAAAGGATGTTTTCCTGGAGTCGCTGTATTGTATGCTATGGTGCTATGACCTTCATGTATTCTCTTGGTATCACTGAAGGTATTCTGAGGTGAGAGCTCTCCGTTGCTGTGAATGTTGTGTTGCGGAGGGGGAGGGCTGTATGATAAAGTGCAGATGAGATGTTAAGGTAAGGCTGTATGTGGGTGGTTGTCTCTCAGGTTTAGAATTTTCCTGGAGGCTATGGAGGTCACAGTGGAAAACGGGCTGCGATGAACATACTCCTACCAACACAATGTTGGCAGTGAAGTCCCATTCTGCTCTCTCCGGGAGAGAAGTATTTATTCCATTAAAGCATGTATGATAGATCCACCCTACAACTACAACTAAATAATTGTTTTAAAACTCTTCACTTACAACAGAAATCTTATTTTTGTAGTTTTGTAGGACTTGATCATCTTTTTTTATATTTAAAGGAACAATGTGTAACATTTTGGGAGATCTATTGGCAGAAATGGAATATATATATTTTCTTTAGTGTATAATCACCTGAAACTATTATATTTTAATATTTTAATTGTGAAATAACGTGACAAAATAAGAGAATGACTTATGCATGTAGAAGATAGAACGTAATGGACAGACATACAGACAATGACATAATGTAGTAACAATTATGTATGTGACGATATAAGATGATATAAGCCTTTTTTTTGTTTGATAAGATATATGATATGAAATATATATTTTGATAAAATGATATCCCTAACATCCTTACTGAGATCTGGGAAAAATTGGACCAACAAGTCACGGATCATAAACAAACAAACAAACTCCAGAAGAGACTACAAAAAATGACTGTGATGATCCTTTTCTATGACGGGAGGAAGTTTGAGTTTGCAACCTATACTGAGTAAAATGTTGTGATGAGCACAAAAACAAGACCCAGGCTGTAAAACCTACAAAGAGAATTTTCTATTGACTAAAGGTTCAGGTCGTTGCAGAGGAAGCTTTTCTTTTCTCAACACTTCATATAGTTGCATCCTTTACAAAAGTCCCACTTATGATTGCATGCCACGCCACACAGAAGATTATTTGCTTGGAAAAGCCCAATTTGTACTGTTTTTCAGCCGTGGGAAGTAACGAGAAATGATCCAGTAAAGAGCTTTTTTTAGGGGCATTAGAGGTTTTGAGTTAAAACCGCATTTGGCAGCTTAGCACGTTGCCTCCAGCTCTCAAATGGCAGCAGGAGGTAAATTGCTTGAAGGATGAACTTCAATGTCCAGAAGTTATGTAATGTGATGTTAGTAAACTGCGCAGTGTACACTTCATACCAGAGGACATGGAAGAGAAGAAGAAGAAAGAGAAAAGATCTATTGTCGATGATAGTGTTCATTTTGTCAGCTATTTTTTTTTTCCTGTGTCAGATGTCCTTGCTAGTATTTATCATCCTGTTTTTTTAGTCTAGTTTTAGCTGAATAAAAGTCTGGGCATTTTAGTCTTATCTTATAGTCAAAGACAAACATTACTATTTTAGTTTAGTTTTAGTCAAAGACAACTGTTGACATTTTAGTCATCAGATTATATTGAACATTTCAGTCAGTCTAGTCAAAACCAATAATCAAACTTGGTTCACATAAGATTTGATCTTATCCTTATCTGATGGAAAAAAGCAGGTTGAATGATTAATAATGCAGCTTTGCGGGAAGTAACTGGTCGAGTGATCTGATTAATATAAGGAATTAGGGCTGTCAATTGATTAAAGTATTTAATCGTGATTAATTGCATGATTGTCCATAATTAATCACGAGTAATCACATATTAATCACACATTTTTTATCTGTTCAAAATGTACCTAAGTATTTAATACTCTTATCAACATGGGAGTGGGCAAATATGCTTGCTTAATGCAAATGCATGTATATATTTATATTGAAAATCAATTAATAACACAAAACAATGACAAATATTGTCCAGAAACCCTCACAGGTACTGCATTTAGCATACAAAATATGCTCAAATCATAACATGGCAAACTGCAGCCCAACAGGCAACAACAGCTGTCAGTGTGTCAGTGTGCTGACTTGACTATGACTTGAGATATTAGTGGCATTAAAACAAATTTACGATTACGCGTTATCGCATTAACTTTGACTGCCCTATAGGGAATACTTCCAGACATGCAACATGTTCTGATTTGCATATTTATTTTGAACCAACACAATTCAACAACTGGCCTGAGGCCCAATACGCTCTTTAAAACTATTACAAAACAATGAGAAATGTACAGAAACATAAAACGTTTTGAAACAAATGTTGTGGTCGCCCAAAGTACACATGACAAACTTGCCTTTTGAACAACAGAAATGAAAGTAGTGTCGCACTTTGGAGCCCTGTAGGAATTTTCTTTTGTCTCCCCCTATTCCTCTGTACACTCCTCCACTATAGAAGGGATAGACTGAGCAGTGTGTGGGTGAACCATTTGCTTTAGGTTCAGGAGTATGTGTTCAGCCTTATTATCCTGGGAGTTAGAATAACAAGCTCTGACAGCAAGACAGGAAGCTGTGAGCCTCTCTTTAGTCCATACATCTTAGCCAGTGGTTATTTTGTGTGCCATGGCCAGTTTGAATTTTTGCTTTTCCGAATTTGGTCCACCAGGTTTGTATTTTTTTTTTTTTTTTTCAGCACAGTCAGTCTTTTATACATTTTTTCCATCATCATGAGGAAATCTTCCACTCTCCGTGGAGGAAGCGCTGTCCTGTCCGGCCTATCCGCTGATCATCGCCTCCTCTTTGTTACGTTGTTCCTGTGAGTTTGGTTGGTGCTCTCTGTGTGAGAGAGGAATGCACCTGGGACAGCTGGCCTCTGCTCTTTCCTGGGTGGTAGCTCTATCTGGAATCTAGGACAGAATAAATACAACGAGGAAACATCACGAAATACAAGTGTCCTCTTTCACACACACACATACACATACAGTACACACGCACCATTCTAAACATCTTATTCATTTATGCATTTTCTAATTAATCTATTAACACAGCCTACATAATGTAACACCACCGCCTTTATAGCTGTCTTAATATAGCTTAAAAAAACAACAACAACAACCATTAACACCTCATTAATCTACCACAATTCCTTTGTGGTGAGCCTTAATGTGTCTCTTCAGGTTTGTGATAATCTTACCAGCTATCTTTTGGCCACACTTCCGCACATTACCGTGACATGACATCATCCAGTTGTTTGTGGACTGCCGGTTCGAAGCCTCAAGTTCGTCTTTTTGGCCATCACCATCTTGTTTTTTATGCAACCAGAAGTGACACAAGAGGATGGGATCTAAATACAGTTTACATTTTTTAGGTGACCAAAATGTTACAACTAACGTCAACGAACATATTTAGTCCTAGTTTTCGTTAACGGAATTAAAACTAAGATTATTTAGGAGGGATAGGACACTCAGTGGAGCCACAGTCACAGTAAAACCAGGGTTTTTCCGTGAAAATCTTTCCTTGTGTAGCCTTAAAATCTAATAACATAGATCCACTTATCACGTAACATTCGTCATGTTATGTATTGGAGTACTAATGTGGGATAAAAGCAGAAACTTTTGTATTAATATAATAAACAGTCAGTTGACTGGATTCTCCCAAAGTCTGCCCACCCCAAAGCTCCCTTTTTAAACAGGGCCACAAAAAGTGAGTGAGGAGCACCAAGCACAATGAGGTCATCTCCACACATCCTTTGATCCCTCCATTCTTCATCTCGGAGGCAAGTGGCATATAAGAGGATCTATCTTTGTGAACGGTTTTGAGCCCCCAAAATTACAAACAAACTAAAGGCGGGGGATCGATAGAGTGTGTCTCACAGAATGATGAACTGGCACTTCAGAGGGGGAAAATCAATGTTGCGCTCCCTTTCTCTCCCTCTTCTCCTCTCTCTATCTTCTCTTTTGGTGCTAAACTCTCTTCACAGTCCTCACACTGCAGTGTTTAAGTGCGTGCGTGTTCACATGTGTGTTGCTCGGAGCACGGTCTCTCACTGTGATTTAATGGTCCTTTGTTTCTTATTCCGTTTTAGCCTGGAAGACCCCTGCCACTTTGATGTGTGAGCACACCCACCAATAATGGCTCATAGGATGCGCAGTAGAAGTAAGTGCTTCTGGTCAGATTTACCGCTTTAGTGGTCCTCCTCCCTACGCTGCCCCTGTAAACCTCAGCTCATCCGATGCAGACATATTGATCAGTGCAACATGGCAATCTTTAAATCATAACATAGCACTTAACATGAAACTGCCGAAGTCGAACCCTCTATTTATTGCAACACATGCTTCAGACAGTTGACTGCATGGTGTTGCATTTTTATATCCCCCATATGTACAGTAGTGTTGGAGGCGAGGAGAATATCAGTAGAGAGCCTCTGAAAAATAAAAGGAAGTCCATTGTATATCTTAAACATAAAATAAATAAAGTTCCCCAAGGGGAAAATTGGATTCCAAAAGCTCTGTCTGAAGCTAGAAATTAACCGCTGTACTGTGGCGATCCTTAAGGATCACATTCCCAAAAGGGAGAAGCATTTTCTCGGCTTTGCAGACTTTGCTTCAAAAATGTTTTGTAATAAATAATCAAGGCATTATTCTGCAAGAAGTGAGAAGATGAATCAAAAGTTGTTTTTCTGTTGCTGCTTGTAAATGATAAAATAGGTACAGTGTTTGCTTTGAGATTGCTTCTCCCCGGAGAGGTGGAGTTATCCGATTACTGGAGCGTGATTATCTCAGTAGTCTGGGCTTTCGCTAAGCAGACGCTGTGGATTGGATCAGAGTACATTGTGTGTGTTTGTCTGAATGGGAAATTTACACCAGTTCCCAGTCAAATGTGTACGTTTTCTCTGCGATGGATGAGTTTGTGTACTTTACCAGCACCAGTGGCAGGTAACCAAGACATTGTTCGGCAAGCAATCTACCAGATGGCTAATTGCGTTGCTCAAGAGATGGCAAAGTTGGTCACTTTGGTTCAGACCGAAATAGCTCATCAACAATTGAATGGATTGCCATGAATTGTGGTGACCAAAAGGTTGAAGCCTACTGACTATGATGATCCCCTGACCTTTTCTCTAGCACCACCATGAGGTAATGAAATGAGGTAGTGAAATATCTCAACGTTTTGGTTACCGTCATAGACTGAATATAAGAAGTGGATGTAGTCACCGTGACATCACTCTTTTGAAGCCTCAAGCTCGGCATTTTCGACATCGTTATGTTTTTTTTTTTTTTGTTGTTTTGCAACCAGAAGTGACGAGAGAGGGTGGCGGCAAGAACAACAGAATACTGAACAAGACATTTTGAAGCGACCAAAAAGGTTCTAAGAAAATTAATCCTATTGACTTTGTTGATCCCCTGACTTTTCTTGTAGCGCCACCAGGAGGTTGAATTTGTAGTTTTGAGTAAAATTTCTCAACAACTATTGGACGGATCGCCGTGAAATTTGGTACCGATGTTCATGCTCACCTCAGGATGAATTGTAATAACTTCGGTGAAGTCTCAACTTTTCATCGAGCACCATCATTACGTCAGACTTTCAGATCAAAGAATTGCAAAACTAATGACATTTCTGGCAGTTGTACTTACTGTACTTAGTGCCAATCAGCAAATGTTCATTAAAAATACAAAACGTGGTGAACATAGTAAACATAACACCTGTTAAACATCACCATATTAACATTGTAAGCTTGTTAACATTCTGATGATGGCATACTCAAAGCAGTCCATCTGGTCTTGTCCTTCATTTTCTTACCCTTCACCAAAAGGCTGTTTCACTACCTGGTGCACACTCTTTGCATCACATTTTTCTCCGTGTCCGTGAGCGTGTGTTGTCTGTCGGTCTGTCTTGGGCGTTACCTGCTGGTGTGATGTGGGTGAGCACTCAGACAGACCATGTTGGTGCTGGAAGGCAGCGCTGTCAACTGTGGAGAGCTCCTCCTGTCAACACTGCCTTGTGAAATTCAGGGCTGCGAGATGAAGCTTGAGACAGGTATCCATGTGGGGTGAACGGGGTTGGGTGGCTAGAGGGGGGGAATCTATCCATCTATCTATCTATCTACCCATCTACCTACCAATCTACCTACCTATATACCTATCTGTCTATATACAGAATCTATTTGTCTCTGTTTCTTTGTCTTATCTGTCTCCAGGGGTGCAGTTTGGGCTGGCAAGCTGCTGTGTGTCATGTAGTGAAATATTCATAGTACGTGCAGGGAGTTTGACGAGCCGCTCTGACACCTCCATACTCTCCACCCTCATTTCCATTTCCTCCCTGGCTCCAGCACGTTACCTCACAGCTCCCCCCGATCTGCCGTTCAGCTCCGTACTGTATGTTTAGTACAGTCATGATGAAAAGAAACCCACGGCACATAACAAAGAGAATGGGATGTTAAAAAAAGAAGAAAAAAAAAACTGCATATCCACGGGAACATGTTGGCTGAAAAGCTTTCATTTATTACCATTCTGTTGAAAGCTTTCATGCTAAAACTGGCTCCTTACTGTATGCTCTTTAAGGTCCAGTTATAATGAGAACACTCTGCTATATGTGACTCTCTACCGTTCCCAGTGTGCCAATCAACATCTATGAGAGAACTCAGCTGGATTTTATGATTAAGATAATGTTATAGCATCAACCAGAGATGTAGTGTGCTTGTGAAAAATTAACAATCAGACTTCTTACTAAGAACGTGTTGTTCCTTGTGGCTGCATTGTAATCTGGTGTATTACAGCTGGTACCTCTGCCTCTTCTAGTGTGGATTTTTCGTCGTTGGCATTTGAACATGGGTGCATATGACGGTTAACCTGACGCACCAGATGGTTTGTTACACAGAACAATCTAAGGGCAGGCACTTTCAAACAAGACTCGGTCAAAACCGAGTATATGGCTGGACCGTGTACGGTCAGTCTGTGAATTTGTGGCTAAATTGTTACACAAATAGTCAGTGATCATGTATTATAATGTTAAATCCAGCGGTACATGTCCACGATGTCTGGCGAGGACACTAGTGGACGCGCTGCTCCACTCAAACCGGCCTGCTCGTAGTCTTTCTGTTATTCCTTCTAAATAATGCACCAAAATCTACTTCTGAAAACATTTTAAGCGAGGAAATAGGATATGTCACTGCTGAATTTCATTTCAATATAGCACTATCGCCTAGTTTGATAGCTTGGTTCAAGTTTCGTGAGCCCGACGCGTCTCACTGGACGGGCTCAGTTGAGATTTTTCAACTTTATGCAAATACGGACCCTTTCCAACTTGCCGCAAAACTCCCACCATGCACTGAGCGACAGCTTCTCCTGCTTTCCATAGAAAATGAATGGAAAGCATTGAGACGCCCTCCGTCACCTGAACTGGTGGAAATGCGCCGTTAGGGGAGCACTCGTGCCGGTGAGTGGAACTTCTGACACGCCCCCCTCTTAGAACGTAAACAAAGTAATGTTTCCGCCTTTTCATTATGAAAGGCAACGGCCAATGAGGAAACTCCAACACTCGGCCGACCGATCGTGTGACTTCATCACTCAGTCAGTCACTCAGTGACAGACTTTTGCATTTGTAGGGCCTGATCATCTGCGGTCCAGCCAGAAATGCTTGGCAGGTTATTGGATGAACCATCTGTCTATCAAACTCTTGCTGAAGCCAGTCTGGAGAAGAGGGGAAACATGTTTCCCATCGAGAAAAACCTTCAGTGCCGCTCTTTGCTCTTCTTTCAATGAGGAAATACTCTCCAGTTCTGATAGAACTGATGCTATTAGCTATGCTAACCTCTCCAGGAGCCTCTCTGTTGCATCACATCACACACACATAAACCACGCCCGCAGCTACCAGTAGCTCTTCCCAGGATGCTGATTGAACCGGTCACTGGCTTGCCAGACACAACGCATTATTTGAAGTCTGACGAGATGGATTTTCATGATCCTCTTGTGATATCGCAAGAAACCAGCCACCATGCAAGTTAATATAATGGTGACTCTGGAAAGCGTTCCATGACAGTCGTTGGAACAATTTCTGCTTTCTAACTCTATTGCAATCCATATCTTCACATAACGTCCTGTCATCTAAGTTTCAGACAAGAATCCCTGGAAACCAAAACAGAGATTCAAGATCCTTCACAAAAATTGTTTCTTGCATCGCTTGAATTTCTGCAAGAAGTTTAGAGATAAAAAAAAAAAAAAACTGTTTGCAAGGTTATTTTCATAGCAGGTCATATTCTTCAATCCACATGCAGCAATTTCAGCCCATCCCTATAGGAATTAAGTCAATATTGGACGATTGTCTTCCATGGATAGGTGTGTAACATGTCTGACTATCACCTCTCTTACAGACATGCAATTTATGTTAGCGCTTTTATCAACCGTAGTATCAAGTATCAAGTGTTTTAGTTACCTAATATATGCCCAGTGCCACCCCATCATCCCTTATCAGCACTGTTGTCTGTTTGGAGAAAAGGTGGGATGGGACAATTTCACTTCATTTATCATGTAGTCCTTTCTTCTTTTTTTAAAAATGTGGAATTAAAGTAAAAATAGATTTCAGCAGCTTAGTAGTAGAACATCCTTACATGTCAAAAGCAGAAAAGCTGCTGTGTTGACAGCAGACCTGTTTACATCCAAGGCTCCTGCAGTGAGACAGCATTGATCAGCTCCCTCGCTATCTGCATAATTCTCAGCATCATGCTGCAACAGAATGATTAGCCTCGGGGAAAAAAGTAAACAGGAGCGGGTAAAAAGTTGCAAATCATCTTTCTCATTTTACTTTTCATGCAGCCTCCCTCCTAAGTCATCATCACAGAGCCGAGGTCTCTATCTCCTAACTCTGCAAAAATATCAATATGGATTTAGGAGCCTCCCTGAAGCAAGGTCCTCAGCTAATTAAATCTGTAATCACTTTGTACTGTAAAAACACAAGCAGGGGAGGAGGAGGGGAAGAAGGGGGGGCGGTGGCTCTGTGGCGGTTTAAATGAGGGCCAGTGGAGTTTTATTTAACAAAGACAGCTAATTGGGTCAGAGCTCTTTATCCTCATAAAGCACAGAGGTTTCCTGCCATCCACTCGGACCGCTTACGGCTCTCTGCTCTCAAACACAGTGAGACGGGGAAAGACAGGTAACACGGAAGACGGAGCAGGGCTGCTGTTGTCAAGGCTACGGCAAACACGTATTTTATATCGTCTTTAGGGGTTTGAAGTAATTTGTACGATGAGGAAAGTAATGGGATTCAGAAGGGCTCCATGCAGAGAGTGATGAAGGTGCTACAGAGATGTACAAGTCCATGAACTCCTTCCATCTTCCATCTCAAGAGGAGGGTTCATTCGAGCAAGGTGTCACGTGCTTCACTGGTGCCGAGCATGAAGGCAATCCTACCGTTGTCGTGTCCAACTCTCATCACACAACCTTCCTTTAAAGTAACTATGAGGAACTGGTTGTGAAACAGCCTCAATGTAACACTGATGCTCCTATATAACCTACATAAGCAAACTAGACCATCAGTGAGAATATTGGCTATTTCTATGAAGTCATTCTTAATGCCTGTCATCGGTGCCACCGGGTCCGATTCCGTGCAAAATCATGCAGGTTCACCAGAAACTCCTTCACGTCAGACTCCAGCTGGATGCCCAGGTCGTATTACTGGGCCCGCTGCAGAGAAGGAAGGTACAGGAGAACCAGAACCAGGACTGAGCGGGGCAGACTGTCAGACCCTGCTGCAGTAAAATGAGAGGTTTTCTAAAGGGACTCGGAAACACTACCTCTTTTGTCCACAGGGACCGCCAAAATCAGCACAATATTAAAGTTCAAAGAAAAGATTTAGCTCATTTCTTCTTTATATTAACCAATCAAAAGTGATAATTCTTTGTGTTGGCTTTAATGAAAGGTAGACAGTTTAACATAAGCGAAATACCAATTATCAGCAAATATTTTTATGTTACATGAATGGCTGCAACAGCAATATTCAACGACAACAACATATTTTAAGCTTGCTGATGGCAAGCTAAGCATAATGTAATAATGTAATAATGTAATAATACGATTAATGTGAATTAAAGTAATCTTTTCAAATCCACTGTCAAAAAAACTGGTGATTTCATAGCCAATATTTGTTAAGTCTGTTCAGCAATGCTGGTTTACTTTATATAATATTTCAGCAAGCTGTCTGCTTCTCTTTATATATGCACAAGCATCATCTGTCTTAAATTGGCCACAAATTGATTCATGCTTGATTATCAAACTCATCCATTTTCCAAAATGAGGTGTTCTAGGTTTGTTTTGGTGAAGCTCTCTTCGTATAAAACAGAATTTCTTACTGCAGATAACTTCAAGAATACGCAGATGGGTTTTTGTTTTCACCTCTCTCATGCAAGTATATATCAGTTGACAGTTTTTATGCTTGTTCAGATTTTTAATCCATATTTATTTGAGTTTTCTATTCATTTCTGTGGTGACGCAGCCGCAACTTGCTACACATCAGCACCAACTGAATTAAAATAAAAAAGACACATACAGTAGAGTCAAAGCAGAAAAAAAAAATACAACAATGTAAGTCATTAAGATGTGAAACTTGTCGCGGGCTGTGCACATTACATCAACAAACAGCCTCCATTTAGAGTAAATAGTGGCAGAGCGGACAAACACTTCATTAAAACTTCACAGAGAAGACAAATGAACAAAAAAAGAGGAGAGCGTCGCCAGGGTTGCCTCATTACTCCCTCTCTTTTTTCCCTTTGAATTTTAAAGCCAACGGAGTCGCTGTGTATCTACGCTTTCTCTGTGAGCTGCAGCTCCGAGGTGGCGACCTCGCGCTGCCTCCATCCTCTGTGTTACTCACATTTGTGTCTGTCCCGGGGGCTCTTCGTCTAAAGAGCCCGGGCTGAAGAGGCAGGCGGGCCAAGCACAGTATGGCGGGGTTAGCACGGCCCTGGAGAAATCTTCACAGCGACCTGATTTCTTTCAGTTGCTCTCCACATTCCCCTGATCTTCCGCTCGTATTCACCTGATCCTTTACCACAGCTACTTTGTTGGGGGAAATCTTTAACATCAGTGAAACTAGAACAAAATTACAGAGTCCAGTTGCATAATTGCGGATAGCACTGGGCCGTCAGGTGTCCCCGCAGATTATTGTTTAATCTGGCAGATAATTGCATCCATTATGTAACGTCTGGTTGTGACTGTTTCCATGAATCCTCATCAAAATTGCATATTTTCCGATATCAGTGAGATAGCGATGCGTTGAGGAGAATCTCTCATCACTGCTTGTCATATTCATCTCGCTGTTAATATTAGTGATTGGTCCCCAAGTCACGTTCAGCCCCATCTTTTCATTCCAGCATCTGGATTTAATTGGTGCTACGCTGTAAAGCCACAGCTGCTCTGCCTGTTAGGACAATAAATTACCCCAATTAGGAGTCGAACAAAAGAGGCTGTCTGACACCGCAGCCCGCCGCCATGCCTCGAGATTGGAGTGCGATGGAATGAGGCTTCTCGCTGACATGAAGCCGTACCAAAACACCTGCCCCCATCATATCTCTGATGAAAACTCAGTTCCAGTCCAGCGGATATATAGAGCGGTGGGGGGAGATTGCTTTGCATGGCCTGCAGCTCGCTATAGCCTTAGTCACAGGAGCGCGCGGTGAACAACTGAAATAGGAAAAGCATCGCTGTGTTCAAAATCAATGGAAGGTATGGTGGAAGGCGTGTAATTGCTGGGCGGATGATTAATTGGTGTTTGGATGATGAGTTGTGGATACATCCAGGTTTTCTGGCAGCCGCCTGCCATATTGATGGCACCGGTAATGAAGGCAATAATGAGGGAAGGTTTAGGAGGATGTGGAATGGGAGGAACAATAGGAACATCTGTGCCTCTCTACAGTTAGAGTATAATTGAGACCATATTTCATTTTCCTCTTTGAAAGCTAGCCCTAGTATACTCGCTCTCTGAAAGATGAGACATATTTATTTGCCTGCTGTAACACATTCAGCAGTTTTAGCGGTTCAGGTGGTCTACCTTTGAGGGGAATTGTAGGGGTAGCCGCCGCCGCGATGACGGCCTCTGTCTTGATCAGCACTCCTTCCACGTCCCCGCCCGGCCACGCCATCCCTTTTGTCTCGCCACTTGCTGTGAACACGCCATTAAGCCAGCCAGAGTTTGACAAGAAAAAATGAAGTGTGCTATTTCCTGTGGCCTCGAGTGTCTTCCTGAATAATGAGCGCATCGCCTGGACCCCCCCCCCCCCACCCCGTTGTCCCTCCCACTCCCTGCCGTTGGTTTTACTCTCCCCCTCTTGAAGTTCCAGTCTGCTGAGAGAGTGAAGGGTCTTGTCTCTGAGAAAAAAAAAAAAAAAAGCGGTCACACAAGACCTGTCAAACTAAATCTGGAAAACCCAGAAAAAGAAAGAGGATTAGATGAATGAAGTGGATTTTATTGATGAAATCCTCATCTCATGTCACGGTATTAGGGAATGCAGAATAGGGGCGCGCTGTATCTGCGGAAAAAGACGTTGTGATACAGCATCATGAGACGCAAACAGCTGCAGTTGTGTTTGCCAAATTAACTGGCACTGTTTCCCATCTCTCACATATTTCTTTGCTTTCTTAAACACGCCGAATGTCTCGGCAGCACTACTGGATCACAGCAAAACGCTGCCTCGCACGGCAAACCACTGAGAAGAAAGGGAAGCTCCAGCGCTATTTCCTCGCCCGGCCTTATTTCTCCCAATTACCAGCGTGTGAGAAAACAGTCTGACACGACTGACCTCCTCTCGGAGAGCTGTGGTCATGACTGGAAGGCTCTCCCTGCTTATTATGACAGAAGTGTTATGGTAATGGAAGGAAAGTCTGCGCCGCGGCGATAGCACTGCAGGAACGGATAGCCTATTATCCACCACTGTGTGCTGGTAGTAATGGTGAGAGAGAGGGCATCCTATCTGTTATGGTGATGATGCATTTTAAATGGGTAGTGCCTATTATATATCAGTGGATGATAATGGCACAAGAGAGCATCCTCTGGGTTATGGTCATGTTGCCGAGGAAATGGTGAAGAGGTCAGTGCAGAATATACAGTAGGCTTGTCCTCGACCAAAGAATAAACACTTTTACTATTTTGTCGACTAATCGATTAGTTGATTTAATCAACTGATCTGTAAAACTGAGTTTCTCCACAAAGAATCACACAAAAGCAACATTTTAAATGTTTACCAAAGATGTGCTCAGAAGTTTCTTAGAAAATAAGTCATTCAGCTTGAAAAAACATAAAAAAATGACTAATCAACTAAAGAAATCTTCGTGGACTAAGACCAAAACGACCGATTTGTCGACTAATTGACCAAGAGGAGGCAATCCTAATATTATATATAGAAATTAGAGCTGCACAATTAATCGAACATTAATCGCGATCAGGATTTTGGCTTCCCACAATTAAATAAACACGCCTGTGATAGTAACATTTAAAATGCGTGCTCCGCTCTTAGAAAACTCTGCTGCATTAATCAAGCGCTTCCTAAACTAACATCCAGCCACGGGGGGGCGATCAACATGTTTTGGCTTCACTTTTGGGGCGTCATCATGCCGCTGCGTGCGCACCGTGCAGCGGCAGCCTGTGAAAAACTTTCCTGAATCATTCAGGAAAGTTTTGTAACCTTAAAGGCACCCTGTTGCCTTAAACTTGCATTCTTTCTAATAGCCAGCAGGGGGCAACTCCTCTGGTTGCAAGAAGAAGTCTGATTGTATAGAAGTCTATGAGAAAATGAGCCTACTTCTCACTTGATTTATTACCTCAGTAAACATTGTAAACATGAGTTTATGGTCTCAATCGCTAGTTTTAAGTCTTCTTCAACACAGCATGATGTTCATTTAGTAAATTATGGTTCCATTTAGAGTCAAACTTTAACCCTTTCACAGTGTGTTTCAGTTCATGACAGTTAATTATAACATTTTGGTCACCTAAAAATGTCTCATTCAGTGTTCGGTTGTACTTAGCTCCGCCCTCTCGTATCACTTCTGGTTGCAAAAAACCAAGATGGCGATGTCCACAATGCCGAACTCAAGGCTTCCAATGGGTGAAGTCACTACATCCACTTCTTATATACAGTCTATGGTTATAACAGAGAGCAGACTGGCAAAATTAAAATGCGTTGAATTGAAGTGAAGAACCCTATTTTAAGTCTTGTTTTGATGCAAAGATTTGTACATTAGCAGGAATGTAGCACAATGTGAGAGTGAAAGCAGTGCTCTGTTGATTTAAATGTGAAAGTGCAATAAAAATATGTTCTCCCTAAAATAATTGAATAATGATAAATAATCATGATGTCAGTATTGATCAAAATAACAGTGATTGTCATTTCGGTCATAGTCGTGCAGCCCTATGATAGACTGAATGAAGGCAGTGTCAGGCTTTTCTCTCTCTGTTGTAATAATGATGGGGCCAGCTCATGTGTTCAAAGAGCGTGAATATCTAGGGAAGGAAGACAGCGTGTGTGTGTGTGGCCGGATGCGCGTGCGTACGATAAACAAGAGCCACGCAGTAGAAAGGGAGCCTTAGTTAGCTGTCTGCTTGGCGCTTCGCCGCCCCTGTGATGTATGTTTATGGCCCATCATCTCTAGCCAATTACCCTGCCTCAGTGTGGGAGCGCCGCGCCTTCCCATCACAGCCGTCAGTGTCTGAGCGCGGAGAGAGAGAGAGACGGCGACAGTTAACGTTCCTGGACATCCCTGGCAAAGCGCTGTTTTCCTTAGGGGGGCTCTGGAGATTCATCTTCAAAAGTAAGCCACGGGGTAGCGGAGTCTGCCGAGTCTACAGCTGCTCTGGGAGTTGGAGGCTTGTTGACTGTGTGTATCTGTAGGTGTGTGTGTGTGAGTGCGCGCCGTGTGGGTGCTTTAACTTAGCACAGTATGTATGCAAACTTTGTAAATCTCAGTTGTTGCAACTCTTGTGTTTGTTTGCATCAGCGTGGATCACTCCCAGTTCGATGCTGTAAATGATGCGTGGTCATCACATGTTACAGCTGTGAAATAACCTTGGCATATGTGTTCTCTTTGTCTCCCAGATACAGCTGAGGCAGACGTGTTCATGTATCCCGTTCAGGCCAACCTGCAGACTCTCTCCCACAAACACATCTGACTTTTTTTTACAAGGTAATCTTCTTCTCTGTCTTTCTGCATCACAAAAATGTGCCATTGTGCTAAATTATACTTTGTGTCTAGTTCACAGTAGCTGCCTCAGATTGTTTTTTCCATAAAACGTTCTCCTGCGGAGACGTGACATTAGAGAAGGTAAACCGAATCAAAGCCGCAGCGCAACAGCCATGAAGACTAATTTGCTTTTAGCGGGGAGTTGCTTTTAACCCTGTTGACACTGACGAGGAGCGCGACTTCATCTCAGGGAATCCTTAAACTTCATATTTGGATGATTCTTTAGTGAAACTGAGAATACAGAGTGGTTTATATTTTTATTATTTTTCTTTTTTTCTTCCTGGCTCCATATTCACACACTGTGACAGATTGAAACTGCAAAGCTGTGTTTGTGTTGGCTAGACGAAGGAGCGCTCCTGCCCAGAGGGTTTATCAGGGAGAGAAAATATTGACCGCCAACAGTTGCACTTTGGTGGTGTTATTGCTTTTCACACTTGTGTGATACAGACAGCGGTCGCCAAGCACAACAATTGTAAACCCGCAGCCATATTGACGGCCGCATCGCTCTTCTGTGCAGGGCAGCATATCTAGCTTATGGTGTTTACTTTTTAGCTCATTTCACCAAAGTGCTTTTTGCAGACAAATAATATAAAAGTGCTGGAACAAGGTGTGAAGGAAAGGAAGTACTTACTCTCCAGGTTTAGACACGAAACCCACAGGGGCCTCTAAATTTCCTTCTAAATTAAGACTACAAAACACACTGACAAAACAGCAGCAGGATGTGTGTGTGTGGGTTGCGTCTGACTCTTTTTCAATATGTTGTAGAACATCACTTGCTCAGGCAGCCGCTGTGATTATTGGTTCGGTGAAGTCAATTCATCACCTCAATATTAGAGGGTATAACTCTGACGTATCGGCTATCACTGCAGCTGTATGTGGCCCTCTGTTATTGCAATTATAAACTCATCAATATCACAATTCAATGTTTATTTGTTGGTTAAAGCAAGAAGTAAGACTTCTGCCAATGAATAGTATTGTGATTATATGATCATATTGTGGTATTGTTTTACAAAATTCAAAGCAACTTGAAGTTGAAAACTCAGAATCAGTAATGGCAGTTTTTTGTTGCACGTTTAAAGAGTTTTGTTTGATGTAAGGAATAGCACGATTTCTATCTTGAGTCAGGCTAGGTTGTGTGCACTTATCCTGTTGGCTGTAACCACACAGCCGAGCCGCCAGGAAAATAATGTTAGCATTTCTCTGCAAGCCACGGATTCGGTCAGAGCAGGTGACATAGTATATAGAGCGACCGTTTTTGAAAATAACATGGTATAATAACGAGTATAACAAGTGAGAAAGTCCACTAAGGGCGGTGGATGGGTCAAAGAAACACAGGACTTTCACCCAGGAGACCGCTGTTGAAACCAAAAGTAAAGTTGACTTAGCGCTTCTTACGTTACATCGTTACGTAATGTTGCATAAGAAAGTCCACTAAGGGCGTTTGTTATGTATTTATGCTAGTTACATTATTTTTTTTTAACACAAACCATGATCTTTTTTCTAACCTTAACCAAGTAGTTTTGTTGACTAAACCTAACCAATCTTTTCACAACGTTGACCACGTGGCATTGTGCGTTTCTGCTCGCGTGATGCGAGGCTGATACGAAACATATTTCTGGTACATTCAACGTGGTTTACAGAAACGTTTTTTATGGCGACTGTGTGGCATGAATACTCTCTAAAACTCAGAGGCCCTTTTGGTCACCCAGATCGCTGTTCATGTCCCGTGTGAAACCAAAAGTAAATGTTGCCTTTGCACTTGTTACGTAACATTTTTACACTTGTTACATAACGTTACATAAGAAAGTCCGCTGAGGACGGTTGTTGTTTATTTACGGTAGTTAAGTTTTTTGCGGTTAACAGAAACCATGATGTTTTCAGTAGTTTTTTGCCTAAACCTAACCAATCGTTTCACGACATTAACCACGTGGCATTGTGCATTTCTGCAAACGTGACACTAGGCTGATAGGAAATATAATTATGAAATATAATTATGAAACTTATTGTTGGTTCAGAAACATTGACATTCAATGTGTGCTGTTGAAACGTACAATGCCAAGAGTTTTTCTGGCGACTGGGTTGAACCACACACTGTATAACAAAATGCCAATATTGGCTCAAATATTATAATTATCTCAAAGTATTTTTATTGTTTAATTCAAGGGAGCAGATTGCAAGTACTTAAGGAGATAGGATTTTGCATACATTTGCCAAATGGTGATACTGTACATCAATATCAGAATAATATTGGGACTAATTTTGTGATATTAATTTCAACTGTATTGCCCATCCCCGTACTAGAGAAAGGTTTGGCAATGCCTTGTTTTTCTGTATTAAGAGGGGGATCACTCTTTTCTATTCCCCTCATAGAGGAACTCTGCAACGCTAAACTGCTGTAGCTGTTTTCGTTTTCCTAACCTATAACATTTTTAAGTGGCGCACTCCAGTGAATGAGACGTTTGACATTCTGAAACGGCGGGGACTTGAAACAGCTTAAATCAGGGATCGAGGTGATCCTCCACATTCTCATCTGCTTCAATGGCGTGCCAATGTGGGCGTGCATTAAAGATTCATGCAAACAGCTGTTTCTTCTACAGGACAGCATGGCTCAGAGCGAGATTGTGTGCTTGGATTTCAAATCAGGGAAGCCTGGAGGAAGCCGGGTTTTGAAAGAACATCGCATACAGTGCAGGCTACTGTATGAGGGCAGGAAGTTAACACATGCTTGTCCAAAGGAAAAAGGACAGTTAAAAACTGATAACACATCACATGGGACTAGGAGAGCAAATAATTCCTGTAGGCAAGAGAACAGACTGAAGATCAGCTGAGAGTCACATCTTTGAAATTAATATGAAGAAACAGACCCATTAGAAAACAACTGACTTCTTTAAGGTGCAATGTGTAAGATCTGGTCCACATGGTCCAAACAAATAGGGGGCAGCATTTCACCACTGGGGCCATGCAATCTAAATTTACAGTCATCAGTTATAAAATAAAGCCAACTACTAACTAACAGCAGAGAGCCGGTCAAAATAACACTGCTGTCTTATAATCTTCACATGTGGCGTCGGCCTATATTGTGTTTACTGTGCTGCTAACAGACCGACTGTACGGTCCATATATGTTTTGATAGTTTGTTTATTGGATTAAATCCAAAGTGGCAGAAATTAGAAAAACACTCATATTTTTGTCCGCCATCAGAAGACTACTTTGGGAGGAACAGGGGGCGGGGCTCTGTGAGACGGATCATCAGTTAGCGGAGCTGTAGTAACACAAATTCAGCCAGGGGTGCAAACCCCAGCACCGGGGGTCTGATCCCGGGGTACCGCCCAGACTCCC
Source organism: Sebastiscus tertius (assembly GCA_916701665.1). NCBI lineage: Eukaryota > Metazoa > Chordata > Actinopteri > Perciformes > Sebastidae > Sebastiscus > Sebastiscus tertius. The sequence goes on along the minus strand of CAKAOH010020310.1, from coordinate 11,980 downwards.
CGCCAGATCAGAAAACTTTCTGTTGCTGCCATTACATAGGTTAGACCCATCGTTGCCGCTGATCTGCGGTGACTCCTGGCGCCGGGGTTTGCGCTGTCTGGATGTCAGTTGCTGCAGCTAACCGCTAAACTGAAGGTCTGTCTCCCGACTAAATCATCTCCTGGTGGTAGCGAGGATGAAACGAAAATATGAGTCGTTTTCTCATTTCTGCCACTTTGGATTTAATCTAATAAACAAACTATCGATATGTACACGGACCCTGTACCTTCGTGATTGAGAAGCCCCCGGGGCAGCTCTACTTCTTCGTCCTCTCATGTTGGTCTGAGGGCAGACTGGACGCTACAGTAACTTACTATCGCCTCTCGAAGTACAAGTGGCATTACAAGACCGGACAGGACTAGCCGGTCAGCATGCTCATTTCAGTAGATATCTCTGCAACACAATAAGGCCGACCCCCCCTTTGTCGATTAGTCGACTAATCGGTCGTTTTGGTCTTAGTCAACTGAGATTTCTTTAGTCAATTAGTTGTTTTTTATGCTTTTTTTATGCCAAATGACTTATTTCTAAGAAACTTATGAGCACATCTTTGGTAAACACAAGATTTAAAGTGGTGCTTTTGTGTGATTCTTTGTGAACAAAATCAGTTTTACAGATCTGTTGATTAAATCAACTAATCGATTAGTCGACTAAATCGTATGAGTGTTAGTCGACTAAGAATTTCTGCCTTAAACACAATACATAGACGTCGTTGACATTTTGTTGATAATCTCAGTTCATTTTTTTAATATATTAAACTAAAATTCTGGTCGGATCTCAACACATTGCACCTTTAATACACGGTGAGTCAGCGGAAGCAGTTGATGGGAGTCAAATTAGTCATTTCCATACAACACTTTGACATCCTCCTCAAGAAGGATGACTGTTGAATTGTGAAGCACCACCTTCATAGAAGGCTTTAAAGAAAGGTTTACTGGAGCTGACATTTGTACGCTATTTCACAATAGATGTGGTGATAATATATACCAGCTCCTGACAGCCGTGCATCCGCTGAATGCAGAGGCTGAGTTATGTATGTTAGGTATGAGCTACTTATTCACAGCATGTAGCTGCCATCATCCTCTCCCCCTCTTATGCCCACGTGCACTCCGACTCTCGTGTTTACTCACATTTGTTCTGTCTAATTCTCACCGTCTCTCATGTATCCTGATACGCTCTTTCCTCCTTCGCGCCAGCGTCTGGGGAGACTGAGGGTATTGTTGCAAAACAAAAAGTCTCATTAAATATCTACATCTGTGCTGAATTAAGATGGATTAAACATACAGATACCGCTGAAATCACGAGGTTTTGTGTGTCTGTGATTATCTTTAAGAGTGAATAGCACTCTCTCCTCCACTGAGACAGGCCATGACCTCCTCACAGGAGCTTTTACAGTGACCATTTGAATGTTAATGTGACAGGTTGATTGCCAATTTACAGCCCAAACAAAAGCATTGCCCCTCTGAATCAAAGCACAGCTCTGTAAAGACAAACCCAAACAATACGGCGAGCTACGACCAAATCTGCTGTTTTCTCCTCCTTTTCAAAATTATACTCTCAATCACAGCGTCTTAAAAAAGAAGATTGAAAACAGCAGCGGCTAAAACTTAAAAAACACAGTGTTTTTACCTATCAGCAAAAAGTCGCACCGTCATGCTGAGTAATGCGATGGCGAGCTATTCCTGCTGGATATGGCAGTAATAAGCAGATGAGGCCCTTCAGAAATAACAGCTGGTTGTGTTTTTCTAATGGTGAGGCTCCATCACCGCCCGTCACTCCTCGTTCATCAGCAGCTGTTAGCCATGCATCCTATGTAATTGCTCTCGCTCTCTGCCACGGAGCGCCATTTTTTTACCGGCACTCATCAGTTGCATGAATGCGTCATAATAATACAAATATTACGGTAGTTAAGTGCAATTTCTGCCCGTCTTTTGCGAGCAACTTGATGGCTAATGTTTGACGGTCGGCGGTCTAGAAAGCTGGTTGTTTCTGTTGAGGTTATGAGCAGTCACTTTGCTGCGTGGGAGCTATACAGCCTGAACAAAACATCTGTTTTTCATACTGTAGAGTGGTATAGGCTGAGGATTTCTAAATGATGGTAGTTAATTACAGCAGTTTTTTTTTCCCATCATCTGAAATTGTGTTAACTTGACTGATCTCTTTGCTTTTTATGCATCTTGAATTGTCGGGGCATTCTTACATTTTTTTCTCCAAAATTCAGTCCCAGAGTAAAAAGACTAATTTTCTAATTAATTTTGAAGTGTACCAGGGGGATGCAGAGCTTCGAATACAATATGCTCTGTGGGTTGGCAGCCTTTTCTATGGTCCCGATCACAGCGGACCAAAATTACCTCCAAACCTTAAGAAGATTTGAAGAATAAGAAGAGTTTTTTGAAATATTGTCTGCTGTCAGTCTGACACATTAACACTTGGTGTGGTCAGTCACTCGGAACCGCAGGCCGAGGGCTTCTGTCCAGACTCATCACCCACTTTCAACACAGAGAGAAAGGCAATCACGGTCCATCACTTCCCTTGTTGCTACCATATTTTTACTTTCTTACCTCCCTTTATTCTAGAATAGAAAGCCCTATTCTTATGATAAAGCTATAGAAGATGATTTTAAGAAGTTCATACCTAAAACAGAAGTAGAAGAAAAAAGTTTAAAGCAAGCGGGTACCGAACTCTACATCACTAAATAACATTAAAATGTGACATCTCCAACCAAGTGTGAGCATATTAATCACATGAAACCTGCATGATCGGGGGCGATCCCGACCGACTTTACTGTCTTTCAGAGGCTGTAGCAGGTTCAGTTTTTGAGCGAGAGTGAAGGCATTGATATAGAACAAACATGGTACCAACCATGTCATACCAGCTTGTCGGAAAGGAGGCTAAATAACGCTCCGAAGTTAGGCTAAATTTTGGTGAGGAAAAACTGGTATGGCCATTTTCAAAGCGGTCCTTTGACCTCTGACCTCAAGATATTTAAATGAAAATGGGTTCTATGGGTACCCACGAGTCTCCCCTTTACAGACATGCCCACTTTAAAAACCATGCAGTTTTTTGAATGCAATATAAATGTGTTATTTCTGCTTATTCTAAAAATGATGTGAATATTTCTGCATACTGGGGTCCCTAAATAGTCTTGGAATTACATCAATTGGGTATCACTGTAAAGCTGAGGCTCTTGTGGATCCAATGAGCCCAACTGTATTTATGTGTGATGATGTTAGTCCCCATAGTAGCCATTTCATTGTAGTGAGACCCTTTTTTTTAAACTTGACCTCACTGTATAAAATGACCTCTGGTGACCTCTAGGATAATCACAGCCTCATGAAACTTTACAACCACAAACTAGAGACCTAGAGCATTCAGAAGATGGACGGCTTTCCTAGCTAGATTTACAATACGGAGCAGTTTACAGAACAGAATGGCTCACCATCCAATAATGCTTACAAAATTCTTGCAGAAATCTCCAAATATCGTAAGAAAAATATAATGCACCTTTGCAAAGGTAGTTCTAGATCGCTGTGAGCGATCTGCATGTGACAAAGGAAGGGGAGCCAAATCTGAATGGCTTGTTGAATCACATTTTTTGATCTAGGCAGCCCACAAAAAACTGACTGGGTTGTCTTATTTCACAGTTTGTGGGTTGGTAGGCACTCCAGATACCCAAATGTAGGAGCACAAGCACTGAAAAAAAGTGAGTTTTTCGTGATATGTCCCCTTTAAAGGCAGGATTTTTCCTTCAAAGTTTGGAGGTACACCTCAGAGATGTGTAAAGCTTCCCCCTGGATTGTTGATACGACACTATCTTTGGCTTACACCCACATGGTATTTCTCTGCGAGCTGGAAACCCACTCAGCATTCTATATTTCTCTCGTTCTGGTGTGAGAGGAGACTCACGGCGCCGACCCCACGGGATGTCGATTCCCACCAATGCTCGTGGACTTACTGTAACATTTTCGCCCCAGTGTCAGGGAAGAGGAGAGGAGAAGCAGAGCGAGAGAGAGAAGACTATGAGCTTAATGTAGATCTGTCATCAGCTGGCTGCAGATCAAAAGAGCAGCATTGGCAGGCGGAGCACAGAATCCACCAGAGCCTCCTCTCTATGCCAAGCTCCAGCTTCTCTGAGGTAGACGAGCACAGAGGGGCCTGGCTCCAGGCGAGGAGAGTGTGTATCTGCTTTCTATGTGTATGTGTGTGTGTGTGTGTGTGTATTTTTGGGGGCGGAGAGGTGTGGGCACATGCACAATGTCTCAAGGCAAGGATCTGGCACTTTGAAAATGTCACCAGAAACCAAAAAAAGAAGAAGAGAATGGAGAAAGTGTGATGAACAGACGCGTATGCTCTGGGAGGTGTGGGATTTAGAGACTATAGACAGAATCGCTCTCTCAGAGTGGGAGATTGGGAGGAATAAAGACGACGGTACAAAGACAGAGAGATGCAGCCTTTCTTTTCACTGTACACCTCTGCAGCATCAGCAAAGTAAATTAATGGACACATATCATACTCATTTTCAGGTTTGGGTTTCTACTAGAACATGTTTACATGCATTAATGTTCAAAACATTTCTCTCATACTGTCTGTCTGAATATACCTGTATTCACTCTCCGTCTGAAACGCTCCATTTTAGCGCCTGTCTGTTTAAAGGGACTATTTGTAACTTTCAGAATTGCTTCTTAACAGCGACACTTGTGGCCGTGAAATCAACGAAAGTCAGCGTCGGGCTCGCGCTTGCTCGCTCTAAATAGACCTGAACGAGCATCGCTCAAAACAGTGAGGCGACACACGTCAGCTAAAACCACAATATCACTCTATATTTCAGCTGCTTGGCAGTAATGTTAGCTGACCAGACCAAGGTCTCTCCATGAACATGATTTAGATCTGATCCTAGTGTTGGCTTTTCCTGCCTTACCCTCCTGCGCCCGCAGGGAGACACCGGCAACCGGAGCCTCTCCTCCGCTGCCTGCTTGCATTCACTGACACAGCGCGCACCAACAGAGGTTTTCCGTGTCTTGTGAAGTGACGAGCCTCCGCAGAGAGAAACGTGAACCGTGACACCGGCACCCGGTGTCTCCCTGCGGGCGCAGGAGGGAGACGGTAACGTTTCTCTCTGGAGGAGCTGCAGCATTTATTTCTGCACAAATGTCCACTGCACATTCACTAGATATTCTCAGAGCTAAACTAGCTCTTCTGCAGTGTGGAGTGAGCGCGCGTTCACGTCTGGAGGTGGAGCGACTACGCGAGAACGCATGCTCTGTCTGAGTGAAGGCGAGCAGGCAGAGGAGACGAGGCTCCCGGCATACGCGAGCGCGCATGTGTGCTGACCCGCTACATTTATACGCTTACAAAGTTACAAACAGTCCCTTTAAGACCCCTTCCCAAGACTCAGTCTGCTCTGATTGGCTTAATATGATGCATCTTTGCAAAGGTAGTTCTCGAGCTGTGGGAGATATATTCTAGAGAGCCTCCATGTGACGTAGGAAGGAGAGCCAAATCTGAATGGATGTGCACAAGCACTGAAAAAGTTTTTCATGATGAAAGATCTTGTTTTTGCTGAAATATTTAAACAGTGAAACTATGTTACATACTTCAAGTCAGCATTGACTTTCTCAGTATTTGAAACTCCATTGTTTCCATTGTTGGCTTCCAGACTTTCACATTTTTGTGTGGTTTTGTGCAAAACTTACAGTTAAGTCTGTTTTGTCAAACCGAGACAATTTCAAGGTTCAGCTTTACTGTCATAATAGTACACAGGATTGTAAAAATGAAATGCAATTGCAGCCCCCTTTGTGCTTCACATACAGAGAATGAAAAATATGACAAAGGAAGGAAAGGATGGGAATAAAATAGTTAATGAAATTATGGATATTTACAACAGCAACAACAAAAATAAATATTTAGAAAAAGTTTGAGGAAGCTACTGGTTCATAAATTACTTCTCATGTATACATATCCCTTGTTAGCAAACTGCAAAAGACAAATATTTAACTTCCTGTTTAAACCAAAACTAAACAACTTGGGTAGATTGAAGAAGTGATTCTGAATGAGCTAAATTTGTCATGATATGTCCCCTTTAAGTGAGTCCAGTGACGTATCTAAATTGCAGTTTGTGGTTTGTAAGTGCTCTGCATGCCTCTAGCATGATGGCTGAATGTGTTGGTTAACTGTGTAACTGTGAACAAAATAATGTGAAATCATTTTGAAATCAGCTAAACCAGCTTAATTAGCCGGGTTTTTGTGTGCTTTTACTATTTTACTTCATTATCAGGCTGAATATTAAATATTTAATCATTTGTTTGAGGCTCAAATTACTCAAATTCACAATAAAAGGCTGTTGAGAGTCTTTTAAATCTGGTGCCTGTTGTATGCAGGTGTATTTGTTTGGTTAACATTATGAAAGCAAACATGTGGGTGACACTTCATCAACTTTCTTGGTTATATAATAGACATTTGAGATATCAAGATGCTTCAGCTTTGTTGTAAATCCAGACAACCGGGGTTATTAAATGATGAGCATCATCTTTGCATGATCAGTGCATTTGGTCTGCTTCCCTGTGAGTTGTACTACTTTTGTTATTTGGAAATTTGATAGCATGCTCATAGTGATCATTGCAGCAGACCAGAGAAGAGAAACTTATTGGAGCGGTGGATTCCAGTCTTTTAATCAATACCACGGACACAGTGGCAGAAGTAGTACTCAGATCTTTTACTTATTAAAAGTATTAATACTTGAATGCACTGGACTTTGCTTAATGGATACGAGCTCAGTCAGCAGGTTCCATTTATGCAGATTTCTTATTAGTTCTTTGATTGCCTCTGTGTGTCTGTGTGGTTTTAGCTCTGCAAAGGGACAACAGATAGTGTGCCATAGTTAGTATCTCGCATGCACACATCATGTCTGAAGTCAAAAAAGAAGAACAAAGAGAGGAAGGCAGCATATAAAGCCTCTGATTGAGTGGAAGTGAGTGCACCTGCAGAGGGGCGGGTCCTTTCCAGGCAGGAGTGTTTGTACTTCTACTCCACTGCCTCTCAGAGAAGCAAGGAGGCTTTAACAAAGTTGCATAAAATGGAAGTATACTCAAGTAAAGTACAAGTACCTCACAATTGTACTAAAAACATTGTTTTTTCATGCACTGGTCAATTTTGTGATTTTGGGCTATTTTTGCTTCGTAACATGTCTTCCTTCACACTAAAGAAAACATCCAAAATACACATTTAGGTGTTTATTTTACTACTTTGTCTGTTTGCATCTGTAGATTTCTCCTAAATTCACCAAAGGTTATCATTAAACAATGCCTCATTTGCATATTTAAACATAAGTAATCAACTGGGTGAGTTTTATGGTGATATCTATTAGGTTTTTTGGGGGGTTTTTTTGTTACCTGCTGACGTGTAAAATGTAAGGGATTTTACAACACAAATCTTTAGGCCACTTTCTCAAATCCCCAGAAATCTCCACTTCAGTAACACTTACGTACATCCACCAAACTTTCCAGTTTCATTCCCATCTAATTGACATTCTGAAGGTTCGTACGGAGGGGTTTGTTCATATATCATTCATAGCCTGATTTATAGAACTTTTTTTTTTTTTCCTAAAAACATGGCCAAAATTGATTTTTTTTTATGGAGGTTGGAAGTATTTTCTGATTTATGAAGTGATAAAAAGAGATATCCAAAGTTCCCTCTGTAAAAACCTTTGACTCCAATATGTCAACAAAATGAAACAGGAATTTTGAACCTGGCTTTATCCAATGTTCAAATTTATGTTCTGGAAATGTATGTATGTATGTATGTATGTATGTATGTATGTATGTATGAAAATGAGCACAAGGCAATGCCTCATTTTCAATTTCACAATGTTTTAGAGAAAACAATCAATATACAGAAATATGACTACATAGTAGTGATGACAATTAGAACAAGATGTATAACAACAATAAATATATATTTATAAAAACTTTACTAGTTCAGGTTAAATGTTAATCAACTTTTTCCTGTATTTTTAGACCACAATCATCCCCTAACCTAACCAAGTACTGCGCCTCAACATAGCCATAAAAATGTTTAAGAATTCTGCAGTCACTTCAAGCGGACATATTGAAACATCAAATATTTTAGTCAGTGAACATTTTGCTGATTCATTCAGTGTCAACATTTTTTCGAGTTGCCAGGTACGTTAATTAAAAACATTTCCTCCTAATATTAAAAGAAAATATAATCCGGTCGGCATTATGTTTTCCTCAAAATCTATTTCCTGCTTCAAATTATTTGCATATAAATGTAATTTATAAGAGACGAGGTCAGGAACAGAGACTGGAGAGTCTGTTGTCAAACTGGATGATGCAGCAGCCACCCCAGCTAAAGTAAACTGAGGCTCCTGTCTGTTTCACTGGAACAACACTGATAACTGAATCAGACGAGTGTTTATGCTGATTTCTTTGTGTCAGTTTGTCAAACCTCTCTGAAATATTTTGTTGACCATCTTTTTGTATCGATTTTGAGTCAGTTTCTTGTATTTCTGTTGTCTGTAAATGCCAGGTTTAGAGTGAAAACACATATGCAGTGTTAAAAAAAAATTTTTAGGCAAATTACAGCAGTAGGCAGCGGATGCTGAAAGGTGAACACCTCCTCTGACTATATATACGTTTATCTCCACAGCTCAACGAATGTCTAAAGAGGGGGCTGCTGTGTTAAGACATCACAGCCTGACCTTGCCAATCTTGCTCAGCCTCAGCGTAGAAGCATCCGATTGAGTGAAGATGCACAACGTCTCTCTTCTGAGGTGTTTTCTTCGTGTTTGCAGGTGTGTGTGTGTTTGCGACCGTGTGTGTTCTCGCGTTTACCCGAACTCAATGTCAAACCCATTTCCAAACCACCGATTCAGCTAGTTGTGGAGATATACAGTGGTGCTGCCAATGCTAACCTTTAGAGATTACGGTGACATTAAAAGCTGCGTATGGCGAGTGGGGAGACCCGACCGCTGCGCGCCTCATCTGATGCAAATGTCCCCTCTCACCTCTATCAGCAAAAGTAATTATGGCAAACCACTGTGACATCTCAGGCTGTGCAGGAGAGGGGAAGAGTCCCCAGTATAGGTCATGGAAATACACCCATCTCTCTGGGTAAGGAGGAGACAATTATCTTTTCGTGCAGAGAGGCGGCGTTGAGGGAGGAGCTCTCCACCCCCTAACCCTTCCTCCCCCCTCCCCCCGCCTGTCCTCAAAGTGAAGTGTCTTTTGTACCAGCAGCCTTGAGGGACTCTGTCAAGAAATTGACAATGCTGTTAGCATGCTCGGGGCTAAAGAGATGTATCGTTAGAGCGCCGCTGTCTCTCTTGGCGACTGGGGCCTCATTAATATGTCGGCAAACATGTGTTTGGTCTAGATTTTATAATGTATTTTTCCAGTCACTGCGTGGATATGAAAATGACATGCATATTGGCAGCGTCTCTGCTACAGCAGAGTGTTGATTAAGTGCCCTGGTATAACAAATATGCATGTTAATGGACAGCTTGCCATATAATAATAAAGCTTATTTGGTTTGCTGTTTTTCTTTGGGTTGCGTGAGTTCTAATTTCCACCGTGTTGCATTTTCACATCTATTTTTACTAACCAGAAAACTAGGGAGTGTGTGCTTCTGATTAGAAAGTATTGTAACAAACAAAGCATTCATTTGTGAAATAGGCCGTCACGCCTCCTGAATGGCATCTGATGCCGTCTTGAAAACCTAATCTCAGCGAGATAGACAAACCATTGCATTGGCCACATTAACCACATTGTGCTTTTGAAAATCTACTTGTATGTTTAAGCTGTGTGACTTAGATAAAATCCCACCCTGTTTTCCACGCTGGAAGCAGCCATAATCCTCATGAAAGTGTTTTCCCATTTCTTTTTTCTCATCTCCTTGTCATGTTTGCGTTGTTGCTATGTTTTTCTTCTTGGAGTGCTTCACCTAGCAGAGGGGCCCTGCAACCCCACAGCTGACCCTGCTGTTCAGAGCCAGTGGGCTGCGGTGGCCCAGAGCGGCTTATGCTAACCTCTAACCCCCCTGGCAGTCGCTGCTGGCTTAGCTCCGCTGAACAAGTCAGCTGGGCTTTGTGCCCGAAAGAGCAGACCTGCACAAGTGTCATCTGGCCCTGTAGTGAGATCCCCAGCACCTCGGGGTGAACCCTACCGCATTATCCAACGCACTCTTGAGACAAAAGGGCATGGCACTCGCTTAGGCTGTCCCTTGTTCATCGACCCTTTAGCAGTGGCTACTTTAACATTAGTTTGAATGTAAACGTGTGCACAATATTCAACTGCATTTATACTTTAATGAAATGTAAACAACTTTTGTTGGGTTAATTTGCCACTTCATATTCACGCCAAGAACATGATGCAGTGATTTAGCCGCAGCATCTCTTTTGTTGCCATTTGTGTAAACAAACACCAAAACATTTGGTGAGCTTACTCCGTTAGAATGAATTACAGCTTTTACTGCAATTAAGATAAATCAGACTGATTCACCAAGATTGCCAAATTCTGCCTTAGTCTGACTCAGCTGCATTCCCTAAGTGCATATTCCACTAAAACACTAAAATCCAGTGATTACACAACATCTTTATGTGTACAAATAACACGATTGGCGTTGACCATCGCTCTCTGCCTGGAACAAATCCTGGGAATAAATGGAATGGTGCGGCTTCACGCAATAATCATTACATTCTTCTGCGGGCGGGAGGCGTGTTTATGTGTTTCAGGCGGGAAGAATTTCTTTCTAACATTGGTCAGCATGTCAGATGAGTCACAAGATCTGTTTCTAATTGGCTGCGGGTATTCTCTCCCAACTTCATTTTGGCCACACTTCACCGCAGAATCAAACGGCAGAGTTGGAGAGCGGTGGCCACAGCTTTTCATAGACATTGCACGGCAGTTTGCCGCAGGCCGCACTTCGCTGCTGCTCTGGTGTGAATTTGACATCATACTATTGAAGATATCCAGTATCAACTGACACAAACTAAAGCTGAAAATCTGGTTTTGCTGACCTTCAGTGCTTTAATATGTAGCCTTGCTGCTGTGATGTAAAAGTCTACTCCAGGGTCAGTACATTGTGACATCACTGTTCAGCACATTCTCACTCCCACCTCGCCAAATACCGACGTTTGGTCAGTGGCCCGACGCTTCAAACTATGACGCTCTAGGTACCCATCTAGCATCAGTTTTGGATGTGTCAGCGACGGCATGTCAATATACGCTTGTAACATGCATAGTGTCTTCAAAATAAACTGTTTATAATAACGTGTTTACAGGAAACATACAGATTCTGCTCGTTACAAGCGTACTCTCTTTTTTCATTTTTCAGACTTTATTTTTCAGATTTTTTTCAGACTTTTTTTTCCCAGACTTTTTTTTCAACATTTTTCAGAACTTTTTTTTCGGAATTTTTTCAGACTTTATTTTTCAGACTTTATTTTTCAGACTTTATTTTTCAGCCTTTTTTTCCGATTTTCTTTTGAACATTTTTTTTCGAACATTTTTCAGAGCTTTTTTTTTCAGAATTTTTTCAGACTTTATTTTTCAGACTTTTTTTTCAGACTTTTTCCTGACTTTATTTTTCAGACTTTTTTTCAGATGTTCTTTTGAACATTTTTTTCCGAACATTTTTCAGAACTTTTTTTTTCGGAAATTTTTTCAGACTTTATTTTTCAGACTTTTTTTCAGACTTTTTTTCCAGATTTTTTTTCCTGACTTTATTTATCAGACTTTTTTTCAGACTTTTTTTCCAGACTTTTTTTTCAACATTTTTCAGAACTTTTTTTTTGGAATTTTTTCAGACTTTATTTTTCAGACTTTTTTTTAGATTTTCTTTTGAACATTTTTTTTCGAACATTTTTCAGAACTTTTTTTTCGGAATTTTTTCAGACTTTATTTTTCAGACTTTTTTTCATAGTTTATTT